>OY987328.1:108258712-108315712 GCA_963920685.1 Polydrusus tereticollis | reverse complement strand
ATATAAACTATAATGAACAAGCTGTAATATATTCTATTTAATCATATTAAAAATTTACAACAATCCGCATTTTAATTATTTGGTAGAAGCGACGCCTATGGTCAGGAGTTTAATGCTTTTTTATGTCATCAAATTAAGCTTGGAACAACTTATACCGATAATATTGATTTAAAATGCTTGTCATTTTCTAAATTCGGGGTTTTCATGCAGATTAAGGATCTTAAATTCACCTTTTGGTTTCGAGCTACAAGTAGATGCCACACAAACTCCTAGAAATCATCCTATTTTTATCTGTTTAAACCGGAATGACAATAATTTATTTAAGTATTGGGCCCCTTAATGCCACAAAAAGGCAGTTAAAAATTACTGTCGCATACAAACAAGTACAAAATAACGGTTAATTGTACGATGAAAGAAAGTGCCTGGAATACGTAATAATATATGAATATATTTGCATTGGAGAAAATAAAGAAACGTTTTATTGGGAATTTTGTTCGAGAACAATGACCGGTGGTGCCTGCATGTTAAAGTAATTTTTTATCTCCGTAACACTTAGATTGAAATTTAAATAGGACACAATTAGTTGATGTTCAATTAAAAATCAATTAGGATTAAAAAGAAAAATGCAATCAGGTACTAATATTTTCGTGTTTACAGAAAAATATACTTGAGAAGGGTTTATTCATGGTGTTTCATAATTGCATGCCAATATTTATGAGTGGTAACCAATGGGCGATTTTAGGAAAAATGTTGGTATCAAGCAGGGGTTCCAGTTAAAAGTATCAACTATAAAAACCTACAAATCCTTAATATAGCTTCGCTGATGACTGCACACTTGTTTCATCTTTTACTTTGAATGCTTGCACATCGACTGCCAATGCACATCTCTGTAGGAAGCAAGAGGTCTCACAGCTCAACGAAGTCCTGAAAGAAATTCTGTCTTGGGATGACAGTAACCAAGTAGAATTTAACTATTAGGTATTATCCATCAAAACCCATATGAATTGACACTAGTGCTAAAAGTTTTTTTCTTAAATCAGTACATCAACTATCACATACCTCTCTAGAAAATAGCTATTTATGCGATAGATAATTTTTCAAACTTGATATAGGTAAGTACAATATTTTAGATATTTGCGGTATAAGAGTCGCCATTGTAACGTATTAGCGAATGGATATTACTTCCACCTAGCTCCTTGACGTGTTCTATAATTGCTAAATAGCTGCTTCTTCCAAGGAAGAATAATCAGACGGCAAGTTACCTACTAAACAATATAATATAATATATACTTCAGTACCAGACGTTACGTCATCGTGTATGATATTCCGGCATATCTCTACGTAGAGGGTAAATAGATAGGGCTGCTCTGAGCGGCAAGAGCCCTAGGCACAAGAATAACTATAATAACCAGAAGGATTTCTCTGATGACTGCATCGCCGGCAGCCTTTGACCTGCAAGCGTATTTACCCTTAAATTCTCGCCTTAAAGTATCAGTGCAGTCATAGCAATACGGGCAAAGATACATGCTGTATTGTAATACTATCCTCTTTGCAAGACAAAAACCGATGCGTTATTTACAAATAGTAAACAAAGTAATCGACAGAGATATGTATGTGCACTTTTGTTGTTCTTAAAAGAACAGTTCTTTGATGCTACTTAGGAAAAGATCTTGAGTTTTTGTTAAAAAATAGACGCACAGCCACACGGAACCACGAACAATTAAGGTTAGTTTTGCATGAAACATCAAACGAAGCCAACGAACGAGCTGGCGCCACCGCACCGTTTACAGTTGTGTTGCCAACTATCGGCCAATAAAATTCAAATTATATAATATTTGCTATAAGTGGGTTCGTATCAAAGAAGAATACTTTTAGTTCGTAGTAAATTCAATATCGCATAAATTTTTAATACTTTTTGCCCAAATTTAATTTACTCATGTATTCTTACGGATTTACAATTATCAGCTGTTTGATGACGTGCATCGGTTTTTGTTTTGCATTAACTATAGGCGAGTGTAGGTTTCATGTTGTTTCTTTAGTTCTCACTGTGCAGTTTCATTGACTTTATATCGTCAACAAAATGGCGGCCTCTACACTGCAAATATATTTTCACACCTCTAGACCACTGTGCGTTGAGACTCACTGTGCCACAAAATATCTTCGTCTTTCAGAGTTGGTCACCTCCTTACCCTCCGGAGTGCTTTGGCCAGAGGACATCTGCCTACCTGCTCCGTCTAATCCCCCGGGAGTGTCGTGACCACTCATCCCCTGAGCCCCTCTTGCGTAACGAAGAAGACAGTCACAGAACATACTAGGCTCTCTCCTAGCCATATAGTAGTAGTAGTATAGTAGTAGTAGTAGTAGCGGACGGCTTTGACGCCAAGTAAGTAGGCCAGTTTTGACCCTTTTTGCCGACCCCGTTTTTAACGTCTGGGTAATGTCAGCCAGACGGGACCTACAGTTTAGCGTGGGTTCCGGATATAAGCGACAGATGTTATTCTCGGTACAGTATTTTTACGCTCTTGTTATTATTATTGTCTCTTCGCTCACCACAAACCTCGACGAGTCAACCCTTAAACGTCCTTGTGTGCAGCTAAGAGAGTTATGTATGTCGCGGGGACCCTCGAACATCTGGAACAGCATCAGACTCGTGTACTCGAGTTTCCGTCGCCAATTCCTTGGTCAAGGTGTTTACCTCAACCATATGAATATCAGACAGTGTCTGCACCACTGTCATCCTTCATTTGGCTCATGGGTCCCTCCCTCGACAACGTGCCATTTCTAGAGTACCTACTAGACTAGAGTGCCGTTAAGAATTTTCCGCTGTGTGTTGCATATGCAGCACTACATAGTATGGTGACCTGGACCCTGCAAACTGAAAAAGTCTGCTGGGCCAGCTCGGGCTTGAACCAGGTACCTGCAGAATGGGAAGCGAGAATGCTGCCACGCGACCAGGCCGTTTCCAAAGTATACCGTAAAAAGAAGTACCAAATATATGGAACCTTTGTGACTTTGAAGCCCTATGTTTTATTAAGCCCCGGCAGGACCCCAGAACCCCAAGTCGTTATAATATTAGTAGTTTTGCGAATTTGTTGTGATTTTGTGGCAGTATCGTCATAACATAAAAAGACCACACTTCGATCATATTTCTGGGTGAATACGCACCGATATTGCAAACGGAAGCGTGAGTGCGCAACATCCCGTTCAGCGAGACTGCTGCTCTGCATACGGAGAAAATGGCGTTATGATGCTGTCGGCATACTAACATTTTTACGCTGAGAGCACATGCTGGTCTTTTCTTCATGCTGTGGTATTGTCATGGAGGAAGAGAGGAGAAAAGCAGGACATATAATATACTCTCTTTGTTTTATACAAAATATAAATTTTTTGATATAGTTTAAACACATTTTCACATTTTTTTCTACCAAAAAACAAAAGAGCCAATACAGTTATGCATATATGGAGCAGAGGTGTTTATCGAAATCCAAGGTCCGTCACTGTCGGCATCGGCCACAAAAGGATTTTCTGGTTGAAATCTCGCTGGTTGTTATTATATTTATTCTTGTGCCCTAGGTTAAGGGCAGTGGAGAGTTTCGTGCCGAAACGGTGCATATCAACCCGATTCGGAGGGTCTAACCCAGATTTAGCTAAAAGTTAAGTCTCCAGCGCTTGCTAGTTTTTATACACAAAAAATGCTGATAAACTAAAAAGTTAGCGAAGTTAAGATCAAGGTTTAATGTTCAAGTTGGTGAAGTCCGAAGTTCGACAGTTCAGTATCATGGTATTTATAAAGTCAAGAGCTAAGTACGAAAAGTTCTTATCTGATTGGTGGATAATGGTGTCCTTTAGAATGATATGGAAAAACAACAAAATAAAGTGTTTACCTACATTACTTTAGTTAAGTCGGTATCAAACACCGGCTATGGTGCACGGCCGGAAGCCAGACTGTTTTCCTAAAACAATCGATAAACCAAGATATGGTCTGTAAATAGCCCATGGTAGGAAGATCTACATCTGTAGCATGGCAAAATCACATCGCAGCATCAACGGTTTACCCCGCCGGGGAGCCGGCGGGAAGCTAGCCGCGTGACTCTAGGTAATTGCAGCGTCTCTAAACTTTGTGCTCTAAACAATGAATTAGTCAATACCGCTCAAGGTGGACACCATGCTCGATGATGACCGCAAAATTACGTCAGAGGGTACAGTGGTGCATTCTAAATATTCACAATATAAGTGATTTGCTACTTTCACGTGAGAAAGCTAAACAAAAGTGTTTTCTTTCATGCAGTATTGTTCTACTGGCGACGCAGGTCATTCAAAAGTTTAAGAAAATGAAGTGCGTAGATGATTGTGACAAAGATGTTATTCGCAGGAAAATATACCAAATGTATCGAGAAAATGTTGTCCCACGTTAGATTCTTTAAAAACACGGTTAACAACTGACGATACAGCGATATCATGTAGCAGGACAAGTATTTGCCGCGCTTTGCAAGAGATGGGATTTAAGTAAGTAGGGGAGGGGGGGACACATTCGGCCTATAAGGAGATTTTTTAGTATTTTTTTGCAACTAATGTTTTAAATAATATCACTCTTAACTATTATTTTTTATTGACGTTTGTATGAAGTACTTGCGACGATATTCTTGATCTACTATTTTTAGAAAAAAAATTATAGGGATTTTTTAAAACCCCTACCAGTGGCCGAATGTACCCCCTTGAGGGTGCAGTTTCGGCCATCAAATATATTATTACTAAAACAATTTTTAACAGTAGAATTTACAATAAAACAAAGTAACTCTAAGAAGCTTTATTGACAATTAGTATTTACTGTACAATTAGAGTACCAAAATTGTAAGGAAAGTTAAAAAATGAAGCAGTTCTGGCTGTTCCTAATTTTGATGGTGCGTCAAATTTTGAAATTATATCATTAATTTCGACATCTGCCAAATCATCAATAGATGGATAGTAAAATGTAGTTGATAGGCCACGTCGTCTAAGAAATTTGACTCTGGTAATACCAGAATTGACAGCCATAATTTGTCCGATATAGTGAATCATCGCATTTTTAGCTGATACAAATCTTACTAAAACAAAGTCTCCCTTTTTCGCATTATAATTTTTTAGTTCAACCATGTCTTCAACTTCGTCACTGACATCGTCGTCTGTATCTTGAAAGGACACATCAGAATCACTCTCGCTAGAGGTGTCTATTTGTTTAATATTTCTCTTTTTATTACTCTTCTTTGGCTGTTCAAAATTTAGAATTTTGGCTGTTTTATTTTTTTTTACTTCTTCCAATCTAATTCGTTTTATGTCTTTCAAATTTTCCAATTCCTCCAATCTTTCCTTTTCCGGTGTATCGGTGTAGATGCGTGACTGACCCGGTTTACGTTTACTCTTTTCCTTTCTTATAGCTTTTGGGTAAGGTCTAACTACTTCCGGAGTTATTAGTGGACCCAGTTGTGCATAACTACATGAAGGAGAGTCGTTATTACTGTTTATCTTTTCTTCTACAGATGTTTTGACAGTTTCAGTAGTTTCTGCGTGATTATCTAATGTTGGGATGTTTTCAACTTCTGGAAGAGGACGATCTGTAACCGAACTTGGGGCAAAATCTTCATCAGTAAAAATTAAACGATCTAAAGGGTATATTCCAGTTTTTTTAAAACTGTTAACAATGTTGCTGGCCGAAAAAGCTTTTAAGAAAGGCTTGTTTGTCAAATAAGGAATATGCTTGATGCTAATAGTTTCTCCAGGATGGGAAGTTAACCAGTCATTAAAAGATGTCTCACAATAGGCTTTAAAGGGTCCAAAAACTCCAACATCCAACGGCTGAAGGCGATGTGTCGTGTGCGGAGGAAAACTTAGTAAACAAATTCCATTATCGCGGCAATATTTAACTACCGTCACAGTGGCATGAGATTCATGGTTGTCTAGTAATATTAATATACGATTTGATAAGCTGCAGTTAGTAAGCTTAACAATATGTTTCAAAACTTCTGGGAAAATCTCTGATGTAATCCAGCCGGTTTTGGATCCCAAGCTTAAACTTGACGGTGGACCATTGATCACGAATTCAGAAAGGTTTCTTTTCCGAGGAAACACATAAACAGGAGGAAATGCCTGACCAGCTGCATTTGCAATGCCTACAAAGGTAACAAGTTCACCCCGCTCAGCTGATGCCACTTGAGAAACTTGCTTTTTGCCACGCGTATATACAATTTTCGTTGGCTTCATTACTGTCGAGACACCTGTTTCATCGATGTTAAATATGTTTTGTGCTGTAAATTTATACCTGTCCATAACATTTTTCAGATTGATAAAGAATTGCTCCACTTTGGGCTTATTAAATGCAATACTTCTGCTAAGACTGGTACTCTCAGGTTTTCGAAGTGAGAGATTTGGGTGACGCTTCATAAACCCATCCCTCCATCCTCTTTTAGCAGAACAAGTTGATTCCCATTCTTTAGGTATATTTTCTTTTTTTAAAACTATGGCATACTCATACGCGAGTTTTTCTATGTCGACATAAGTTAATCCATAATTAATATCAGAGCATTTTTGAATATATTTTTGCAGCTCATACTCCTCAGCCGTCGTAAATATTTGGCGTGCGGCGTATTTATTGTTGTATTTAAGGGAATCGTCATTTTCACTCTCATTACCAGAGTCATCATTGCCATACCTAAGCAAATACTGTTCCTTGCTTATTTTAGACAAAATTTTTTTTTTTCGGCTCTGAAGGGTGGATCTTTTAATTTCATATACTTCAGCAGCTCTTCTTTCTGAATATGTGTTATTAAACATGCTTATCATAGCTCTTGTTATTTTCGATTCGTTTAAATTTGCTCTCTCCGTCTTATTTACACGTTTTCGTGGCATCTAAAAATAAAGAAAATTGAAAATATATTGAGGGCACTTTCGGCCAGTGGCCCAATGTAACCCCTACTATAGTGGATGAATGTGCCCCCAATGTATGTTTTAGATAGAAACATGGCTACACCTGAAATTTTTAAGGTTAGATTTTACTTTCATTTCTACTTAAAACACAATATTGGGCACTCCCAATACTAATGAAGTAAATCTTATTATTGTAAACCATTTATTTATGATGTAGGTTAATAAAATACAATAATATTTACCTTAGATTGGCTTTTTTACACAAATCTTATCTTAGTAATCAAAGTTGGAGCTAACTCTTTAAAACTTACAGGTAAGATAGATAACGGACAAACAACATGTGTCACATTATTTTTCCGCGCGAAATTTGAATAGGTCTTGAAATATTAGACGTGGCTGAATGTGCCCCCATGCCGAATGTGTCCCCCCCTCCCCTATAAGACAATAAACAAGAGACAAATTATTGTGGAGCCCGAAAGATTAAGAAAAATTAGATTTCTGTACCTTTGGGAAATAAAAAAAGTTTAGATCCGAAAAACGTTCAATAGTTTATCTGGATGAAACGTGGTTTGGCACTCATGAGACTGTCAAAAAGAATGGGTTAATTTAACTGAAAAATGCCAAAATAGAGCCTCTTCAAATAAAGGAAAACCAATAACAATAATTCACGCCGGTTGGGAGAATGGATGGATTCCTAATTGTTTATTACTGTCGGCAAAAAATATAAAGGATTCAAGTTTGGACTATCATGAAGATACCAACGCCGCTCTTTTTGAAAGCTGGTTTAAAGACAGTTGGCTTTCAAATGTATCAGAACACAGTGTTATTGTGATGGACAATGCAAGCTACCACAGCCGGCAACTGGAAAAAGTACCGAATGCATGGAGCACAAAATCGGCAATAAAGGAGTTCATGTTAAAAAATGACTTGTACTTTGAGGAAACGTATAGTAAAAAACAGCTGTTAGAAGTGTTAAAGGCATTTAGTATTAAGTAGTATTTACACGGACCTCGCAAGTAGACCAAGTGCGATTCTTTTTACCTAGCATTGCTGTTAAATTAAAGGTTAATAATTGGGAAAAAAACAAAAACACATCTAGCTACTGTATAAACATTTTATTTATAGAAAAATATACTTGAACATTTTATATGGTATAAAAAGTACTTACAGTAGAGTCAAAATGCTCAATTTTAAACATATTTTAACGAATACCTACCTAGGTAATAAAACAGTATGTAGAACAGACACATACAGAAAAATACAAGACATTACAAAACTATACAATAAAAAAATCAGTGAGATTGTCATGTTTTATAGCTAATTTGTCATTTTTTTTATGAGAATTCTCACGATACCGGAAAGCTTAATTCAAAATGGCAAATGTATATATTAGTTTGTACCATAAAACATTTTTATATTCTACTACATGGTAGTAAAATTAACAGTTTCTTTTACACAGGGATGGTCCAAAAAGTAAATTTTAATTATACACTTTAGATAAAAGTCTCAAAAAAAATGTTTTATTCAACTTGCGCAAATAAACGATATATCAAATGTGTCTTTAATTTTAAGAACTTTGGTTAGACGAATAGGTATTCTTATTATTTACCATAATATCAAGTAAAAACCCGGACTCATGATAAGTTCTGTACAGGGGCGTTTCCAAAATTATGCGAAAAATTTGAAGTGATTATTCTTGAGCTAATTTTAAGCATAAAAGTTCATGCACAATAATACAAAGCTGTTAAGAATCGGGGTGTTAAACTTTATAATTTTTTTACATTTTTAAAATGATTTTAATTAATTGTTTTTAAATATAAATTGAGTAGAATTTGCTATACGCCACAATTCTTTCGTTTCCCACAAAACAAATATATTCCTAAATTAATAAATGTATAGAGTGATACAGTTTCTTTTTTCATTCCCTGTTGATTTTTTTGTGCAAAAATTATCGATTTTTAGAGAAAAACTCGAAACACAAAGAAGTTATATAATAAGATAAGCGAACTTTCTAAATTATCAAATTTAGCCAATGGCGGCCCCAAAGATATTTGAGGGGTAAAATGTTACATGACCCGAAAAAAATACACTTTGAACCAGGTGATTCAATAAGAAAGGAGGCCGGCTATATCTCAAAAGCCGTGAGTAGCACAGCTTTCAGAATTTTCTTTAATGGTAAAAAGCCAATGAAAAATAGCTGGAAATTATTTTTAAGTTCCTACGACTGCCGCTAGGGGGCGTAAGACCCACGGCCAATTGGAAAAGATAATTTATTTCCGGAATTTGCCCAATAAACATGTATTGAAAATATTTAGATCTTAACACTGAGGAAACTTGACATAATTTTTGCGCAGACATTTATTTTTTCCATTTGCTCCAATGGGGGAACGACAATTGTTTTTTTTATTTTGATTGGTAATTTCGGTTTGACTTAACCGAATTGAACAAACTTAGTCTCGTTAAGAAGATCTTTTCTTATTTTATCGCTTGCATTCTAAACTGTCTTAATTATTTTTACAATGGCCGCTAGAGGGCGCTATTTGACAACTTAATAGGGATTACGATTTTTATTGAAAATTTTAAATGGTGCTATTCTTCAATAAACTCATTCATAAATTCTCCGATGACATGCTTGTTAGGGACAAATCTTATCTATTTAAAAGTATTTAAAATTATAAATAATTAAGAATATTTTTATAAAAAGTTGCAAGTACTCAATGAACGCTACATTCTTGATGTTAGGTATTTTAAAATTCTGAAAAAGATTAATTATACAATTTATTTACAAAATATTAAATAGCATTAATTAGTTAAAGCATTTCCAAAAATATTTGTTTCCAATATAAATGCTTTTATTTCAACTTTATATTTTTTTCATGAGATAATTTTTTTTTAACACTTGTTGGTAAATAATCATTTAAATAAAAACATAAATATTTAAAAGTTTCTTGTCCATATATATTGTTCATAAACAGGGTGGCAACTATTTAATTGTCCACTATTGGTATCTTGTAAACGAAGTTGATTGAATTAGAGAATATGTGCCATTTTTAAAGCTTTTTTAAGATCCACTAAATCCGTTATTCTTTTTAACTCCTGAGATACAGGGCGATTTGTTAAAAACTTCTAAAAATAATTCCTTTAATATCTCAAAAGGTTTCCCTTTTATAAAAATGTTCTTGAAATAAAAACTTTGTAGTTTTTTTTTTCTCTACAAAATAGCCGTATCGCTTTCTTTAAATCACTTATTAATACTGAGTTATGATGGCCACTCCATTTTTTTTAAATACGGACCTGGATTTTTTAATTTTATTTTTCAAAGCACATTTTACCCCAAATACAACGATGTATCGCTCAACCCTATTTACTTACGTTTCGGCACAAATTATATATAACCAGAAATTTTTTGAAAATATTTTCAGTACCTATGCCTATGGTGCTTTCAAGTATTATTTTTATTTGATTTATATGAATTTGAATCAAAATATCTTATTTAATTTAAATGCTGTTTCCAAGCTTTACCTAAGTACAACTGAATTAAAATTGGGCGCACAATTAAGAAGCCTTATCGACCCAATCGACTCGCGGAATCCACTGTATGACGTCACTATCTCCTACAGCAAGTCGGGTCGTGCTCGCTGCCGCAGTTACTTGCTGATTACGACTAAGAAGACAGGTGGTCATTTACATTGCCCTTTCTCCGTTGCACAAGTTCAAAGCGGACGAACTATGGGAGGTAATGTAAAATTTTAAGTAAATAGGGTTGAGCGATACACCATTGTATTTAGGGTAAAATGTGCTTTGAAAAATAAAATTAAAACATCCAGGTCCGTATTTAAAAAAAAATGAAGTGGGCCATGGTAACTCAATTATAACAAGTGATATAAAAAAAAGGGATACGGCCACTTTGTAGAGAAAAATTTTAAGTAAATAGGGTTGAGCGATACACCACTGTATTTAGGGTAAAATGTGCTTTGAAAAATAAAATTAAAACATCCAGGTCCGTATTTAAAAAAAAATGAAGTGGGCCATGGTAACTCAATTATAACAAGTGATATAAAAAAAAGGGATACGGCCACTTTGTAGAGAAAAAAAACTACATAGTTTTTATTTCAAGAACGTTTTTCTAAAATTGAAACCTTTTGAGTTATTAAAGGAATTAATTTTAGACGTTTTTAATAAATCGCCCTGTATCTCAGGTATCAAAAATAATTAGGCAACGCCGTTAGTGGCACAATTTCTTTAATTTAATCAACTTCGTGGAAGTTACCGCTTACAAGATACCAATAGTGGACAATTAAATAGTTGCTACCCTGTATATAACCAGCCTTCTTTCTTATGGAACCATCCGGTACAGTATTTCAGATAATAAAAAATTTGTTTTGTGGGAAATGAAAAAATTGTTACGTGAACCAAATTTCACTTAATCATCTTTAAAAATAAATTAGATACATTTAAGAAACCCTGTATCTCAAAAACCCAGCATTATCGAAAAAATGTCTATATGAACTTTTATGCCTGAACTTAGCTCAAATTCTTCACACATTTTTGGAAATAGAATATTAAATTGAATTATATAATATTGCTTGAAACTGCTGACCAACGAAGAAAAAGGTTAGTTCCTTTTGACAGATACCTATTATTTAGTGTAAAGGCCACAATATCAATTCTATTCTTAAAAATATATAACTTCTTTTTAGTTTTACCCTGGACTTGAAAGTAATAATTATTGTAAACAAGAAAATACACTATATACTTGTCATAAAAAATATACCTAATACATTTTGAGTAAACCCAACTTATTGGGAGATTATTTTTGATAAACATTGGTTCAGTGTAATATAGATAGTAAGGGTGCTTTTATGTTGGAGCTACGATAAATGATCAGAGCGACAATACCACCTGAGCTTAGCTCTAACATAATCGCACCCTTAGTCAAACGTTACATAAAAGCGAACCACCCTGTATAAATACTTTTAAAGTTTATTTGAGAGGAGTGAAGTTGCGAAGGACACAATAATCATTTATGCTATTAAATTTCGCGTTCTACCCTAATTTAAAATTATAACCAAGAATAGCTTGTTCATTTTGAGAAATTCCTAAACCTAACTTATTGTCTAGGCTAAAGGCAGTTTCAAATAACATCACTCCGCCCTGTATAAAATCAGTCTATTTAATTTTACCTATTCCAGTCGATCAATTTATCTAATATAACCCTACTCTCATCAGATCCATACAACTCTATTTTTTTATCGAACTGGATTAAACTTTCAGGATTGTTCAATGCTGCATCTATAAACGCGTGGAACATACACGTTTCGATGAACATTTTCAGGAAACGTCTGATGCCTTTGGTTTTTGCGTTTTTGATAAATTCCTCTTTCTATAAAAGAAAATGTTCGTATAACAGACCAATTTTATTTTGTGAAAATAGTTCATCTCTCTAAAAGCCTGTTTACATTAGGTGCAAGTCGATGCAAGTGAAGAAAAATTGCCTGAAAGCATACGCGTTGGTAAATTTTTAATCAGCTAATGTAATTTTATTTGCATTGTACCAAATTAGGACATGTTCTAATTTAATTGCAAGTAGCATGCAACTTTAGGAAATTTTCTATTTTCAATACCAACTTGACAAAAAAAGTGAACATAACTTTTCAACTTTATTTAGCACTAACCACCAAAGAAATCCTGCTTTATTTGAAGTAAAATCAGCTAATAACCATAATAAAAACCGGAGGCAAACCTGTTCTTTTATCGGCTGATATTGGGTGGATTTGTAAGGTTGGCAATATCTGAGAGCTTGCATGCAATCACTTGCACCTAGTGTAAACAGACTTTAAAAGCCTTACAAGTTAAGGATTTCTTATTGCTGCAATAAATAATTGCACGATGTTATTGTGAGCATGCACAAGACATGTTTAGTAATCAGCCGTTGTAATTTGTATTGCGATTGCGAGAAATAGCTCCAGACCTATTTTTATTGCAGTTGCAAGCGCAAGTCTGGAGAATTTTTTGGTAATTTCAGGGCCACTAACCCAAAAAAGTTTGAGTATTTTTGGTTCTACCATTCAACCTAGTAGATTTATATAACTTTTATATTGCGAGGTACAAAAAGTAGGTCGAACAAGCAATGACACATGTGAACAATCTGAATGATAGCTAGTGAAAGGTATACATGTTAATAAGGGAAAAACTGAAGGGGTAGTATAGGAGGGTGACATTAGAAAAATTTTACTATGTTCGGCATACACTGCATAAAGAGACCAACGAAAGATGTTTTAGATATCTGCATTATTTTTGAAACGTTTCATTTGTTCGTCTAATGTTATGAAATATTTAGGTAATTGTGCTATTCAAATAGGTAATATATTAATGAATGTAGATCCTCGAGGAACCTGACAGTATCAGGATGTTGAGAGGGAAGTTCTACTTGCAGCATTTGCGGTTTTTATTATATTTTTTTATATAATTATTTTAAATATATATGGAACTAAGAGGTAATTAGGTATTTCTTTGGGTGAAAAACTGAAATAAGTGTAAGGTGTTGTTGATATACAGTGAGCTCTAAAAGGTTGGAATAAATTCGTTTAAAATTCAGGTGATTATTTTTTGGAAAAACGCTTGGACATGTCGATTATTATTTTTAATTGCGAATTTTTTGACATAAGAAATGTGTATACAGGTTGTCTCAAGAAGAATATATACCGTCAACATTAATTTTTTAAAATAGAACACCCCCCTGTATATTATATTATTTTTAAATTCTACGATACATTCTAAACACTTTTTGTATAACATACCATATCTCCAAAATGAACGGTTTTCGATATATTGACATTTTAATATTTTTCTGAAAAAATGCTGAGATCCGTGGATTTTTAGTTTTAATTGCGCATTTCTTTATTATTATTGTAACCTGTTACCTGAATTAATTTATTTTGACACAGACATTTACTTCTTGTCAAAAATTCTTCAAATTGTGTAGATCTATCTAACTTCAAGTAATTCTGTAAAGTGAAAAAGATAGGATAGAGGTACTAATGATGCTTGGCTATGGAGATAGGATGCGAACCCAAACAGAAGTGTGAGTTATTTAGCAATAAGTACCCAACCCAAACCGAGCACCAATATCTCAATCTGTTGTTAGTAAAATTGTAAAAAAATATAGGGATTTGGGGCATGTTAGTGACAGTTATATTCAAGGTCGACCTAGGATTTCAGAAGATGTGCAGTTAAATGTCCTCTTAGCTGTCCAAGAAAACCACCATAATGTTACTCGCGGTATTGCCACGGAAAATAATATTTGTCAAGCAACCGTATTAAATTATTTACACAAAAATAAATGGCATCCCTATAGGGTACAATTGATTCATGAACTTAATGAAGATGACCCGGATAGAAGAACAGAATTTTGCGAAATAATGATGAACAGATACATTGAAGATCATTAAATTTTAAAAAGAATTGTGTTCTCTGATGAAGCAACGTTTACTCTAAATGGGCATGTAAATCGCCAAAACTGTCGATATTGGGCTAAGGAAAATCCGTACTGGATCATGGAGTCCCACACACAATACCCGCAAAAAGTGAATGTTTGGGCTGGAATTGTTAATAACCGGATTTTAGGTCCCTCCTTTTTTGATGGTACGTTAAATGGCGAACTATATCTAGAATTTTTAAAATTTGAGTTAATACCGGCACTTGCTGTACTCTATCCAAATCCAGATGAGCCAGACATTCCCAAAAATAACTTATGGTACCAGCAAGACGGAGCACCAGCCCATTACACACGCCCGGTGCGTGAGTACTTAAATACAGTCTGTCCTGGCAAGTGGATTGGTCGACGGGGTCCAATAGAATGGCCGGCAAGGTCACCAGATTTGACCCCGCTAGATTTTTTTCTGTGGGGTTATTTAAAATCTAAAGTATACTTTAACAGACCTAACAATATTGATGAACTTAAAGCGCGAATAAGGCATGAGGTTAGATTAATAGAGCCCCAGGTAATCCATAACGTTTTGGAAGAATTCAAAGATCGACTTGCATATTGCCAGGAAGTTGGTGGCGGTCAATTTTAACATTTATTAAAATAAAATTTAATATAGTCTATGTAAATATTATAGACTAAATAGATGTAAAGAGTTCATTTTAAATTGTAGTTTTCGTACCAGAAAAAATGTCAATATATCGAAAACCGTTGATTTTGGAGATATGGTATGTTATACAAAAAGTGTTTAGAATGTATCGTAGAATTTAAAAATAATATAATATACAGGGTGTTCTATTTAAAAAAATTAATGTTGACGGTATATGTTTTTCTTGAGACAACCTGTATACACATTTCTTATGTCAAAAAATTCGCAATTAAAAATAATAATTGACATGTCCAAGCGTTTTTCCAGAAAAGAATCACCTGAATTTTAAACGAATTTATTCCAACCTTTTTGAGCTCACTGTATATGAGGCTAGCAAAATAATTAGTTAGCAAGAAATAAATGCGTGTGAAAGAAGCTCGAATAATTTAATCTTACTTACCTTTATGTAAGAATTGATTAAAAAGTTGCGGAGAAATTTATTTTTTCTTCTTTTTTCCACTTAGCGGCAATGAAGTAAAGATTGAACATCGGCAGTTTTTTTTTTAATTTAAGTATTACTACTAAACTTAAACTTAAAATAAAAAATTAAAGAAGGTAAGCTACTTATATTAAATTATTCGAGCCTCTTTCACACTCTTATTTCTTGTGTTAACTAATCATTTTGCTGGCCTCACATATATCAATAATACCTTACATGATACTCTTATTTTCAGCTTTTAACCTGTTGACGCCGCCATTATTTGCTTGCGCCAAACGTAAATTGTTAACTGTATCTCTCATAGGTTGCGTGGTTCAAAATATGTCAGTTGAAATAAAAGGCTCTTTTCTCACACAAAATATATCTACTTACTTCTGGTATGTCATTTACCCATCTTCACATCCGTTTTGCGTAGAAGCAAATACTTGTTTTACTTTTACAACTTAGTATGGTAACTACTTACTGCATTAAAACAGCTATACATTTTTGCATCACTAAACAAACAATAATATCGGGATACACTACTGTATTCTTAAACCTTCGAGAATTTATCGTATCTACGTACTTGAGACTGCTTTTTACAACAGATAAACAGGACTCGTGCCGTGGTATAATAACTACGTTAGTATACCTTCGGGCATTAACACCGCGAATTGACCAAGATATTTCAATAGATAAACGGAACTAGAGTTGGGATGTAATAATCACATTAGTTACACATTCGGGATACAATACCGCGAATTTTCCAACTTATTTCATGGCTTGAATACCATAAAATCAACTAAACCCGTGCAAAATGCCGCGAGGAGACCGTCTGCTTTCTGCAAGGCGTGATACGGAACTCTACTTTCCGCCCGAAAAGCTAAACACGTCAAGTCTTACTTGCGATATATCATCCGTGTTTCTCGTACACTGTAACATTCTGTCATGCTGTTTTAAACCCTGCGCTTAGTCACGTAGGCTTATTCCGCCATCAGCGACGCTAGATGTTTGCTTTACTTCGGCGGATTCTGAGAATTTAGTCTAGGCGTTGTAGACGGCTTATTCTAGGAAATTGTTATTGGTTATACGTTTCAGAATTCAACTGTCTTGTCTTGTTTCCATGCGGATTTTTTGTCTTAATGCACCGTAGATACATTAAAAGATTGTAAACGGCGGCGTTGCCGTGCTTTTTCTACTTTGACTTGATACCTGTTTGTTGTTATTAAATTAAGCAACTAGACAACTGAAGCTTTCTCCAACATTACCCAAAGAAATACCAAATTAATTCTTAGTTCCATTTTTACTTAAAAAAATTATATAAAAAAAAAGATGATAGGTAGGCAAAAAACAAGTAATGCCATGTAAACTAAAACGGATTTGTAAATACAACAATGCAGTCTTCCTCCACAATTTAATAACTGCAAAAACAAATAAACAGTTCCCTACATGTTACAAACACTTAAGCGTTCATCCTCAGGGGATACTAAAAAGGATAGTACAAACGACCAGTAAATATTAAGTGAAGTATAAGTGGGACTTACCTAACATAGAGTTGAGGGAAACTGCCAGCTGTTTCAAATTAATGAGTACAACTTAACAGGATGAGGAATGTAAAATTGAAAGCCTAGTGTACTAATACGACTAGTTAGTAGTCAGTAGAAAAATATATATAAATACATTGAAATCAAGACAGGAACAAACATACGCGCTTTAAGAGAGATAAAAAGAGACAAACGTTAGGACGAAATCGACGACGGCCTTCAAGTTAATATCTTTTTCGGCGCTCGCGTGTTCGTAGACGTCGCGTCGCCGGGTTGATCCGTCTTGTGTGCCGGCTCTATGGAAATACACTCGAACCGCTCGGTAAAATAAACGATTACAAAACATTTGGATTAGACAAAGAAAAACTAATTACGGTACTACGTACATACATCTCTAATGTAATGTTCTCAATCGTGAATAAAATTGAAAAACTTTCTTTAAAAATTTGTATCTTCTTTTATAACGCAGATAATGACGTAAACCAAAAAATATTGTATTTAAAAAAACTCACAGTTCAAAACAAAGCATAATGGAGTTAAAATTTACCGCTCAATTTTTCCACAGGGCGTTAAGAAATTATGTATAATGATCAAGACATCAGTATTTTTTAAATACTAAAATTCAGGCTAACATTCCAAGGCACAAGACTATATTTTGCTAAAGATTTCACCAGAATCGGAAAACAATTTAAAAAGTTACAGGACTATTAACCTGACTAACATTATCGTTGTCCGGAATTAATTGTCGGGGAGTGTATGTATAGTAAAAACTAGGTAATATTGGGGGTGTGCAACAAATGAAAGAGCACTCATTAAAGTTTATTAGAAGCTTTTAGAAATCTTAATTGTCATCATCAGGAAGAAACTCAGTTGAGGATGATCGTAATCATGTTGAAAAGTTTTTGGATTGAGACAGTACATTATTATTAAGCTAAACACTAATTCCAAATGTTCATTGGGTGAAGTTAAATTTAAAATTGTCGTGCAAAGACTACTTATTAAATCACATTTTAAAAGAACTCTTTTTTTGTCATTTTTTTAGAACATTTTTCGTAAAAAATGTTAAGAACTGTGATAATCTGCATTTGTAAGAGCAAGAATAATTGCATCGCACTATCAAGCATTATTGAATCATCAAATTGCGAATGGAGTTTTGATATCTCGGAGGTCTGCCAATCGTATAGTGCAGTTGTACGAAGAAACTGGTAGCCAGGGTTGGCATGAATTAATTCACATCATTTAAGGCAGTGATTTAAGGGCTACGGTTGTGGATGGTACACAGTAGAAAGTTAATTGTGAGTTTATTTATAGTCCAATGGATGTCAAATTTGGAATGACATATAGGAAGATATAAATGTACAGGGTTATCCAACCAAGACTAGACAAGGCGATTTTTTGACTTTTCCTGTACTTTTATAAAAAAACTGAAATAGCCATCTTAAGTCATTTTCTCCCGCGAATTCGAATATCTTCAGCAAAAAACAATTGAACATCAAACAAAAGTACTAGGGGTCACTTTGATATTTTTTTAAATGGGATGCCGTATTTTTAATGAGCTTATCCGATTTCTCATATAAATTTTGATCTAAAATGTTGGATTTTTAATTTTTTTTTTTTTTTTTATTTTTTTTTAACATTTTCCGAATTTAAAACTGAAGAAAAAAGGCGTTTTTGAATTAAAAATCCAACATTTTAGATCAAAATTTATATGAGAAATCGGATAAGCTCATTAAAAATACGGCATCCCATTTAAAAAAATATCAAAGTGACCCCTAGTACTTTTGTTTGATGTTCAATTGTTTTTTGCTGAAGATATTCGAATTCGCGGGAGAAAATGACTTAAGATGGCTATTTCAGTTTTTTTATAAAAGTACAGGAAAAGTCAAAAAATCGCCTTGTCTAGTCTTGGTTGGATAACCCTGTACACTGATGCGTTGTCACTTTTTTGTTAAATGACCCAGGGCCGACGTACTGATTTTTTTTTACATAAACTATTATAAAAATTCTAAGAACATTCCGTGGCCGCGTAGCTTTTACAATTTTCTGTACAACCAAACTAAACAAGTTTTGTTTAAAATTTTTTAAATGTGTATAAATCACCTTCCCTCGGCTACCTTTGCGGATTTCGAGGCTAGCCAACGAACAGAAATACCCCTCCCAGTACTTTCCAGGAGCTAACTAACTCTGCCAGCTTAAGAAGAATGGAATAACATGCCGCAAACAATGTAGCAGAGTTTAAGTTTTATCTTTAATAAACTACCAGGAAAATTAATTTAAATTGATAAGGTAAACATTAATAATTAAAAACTTACCAAGAATTTTCCATCCACCACGTACTGTTTGTAATTCTTAAAACAGCAAATAAACACATACAAATAAGCGTCAGCTAAGTAAACAGAGTACACATACTCTCTGGATTTTGTGTTGTTAGCCAAAGTTATGAACTGTCTCCAAACTTTATGTAAGCTACCGCTCAAAATTTTCATCTCGTCGCCTTCCTCTGATAATACTGATTTTGTATCTAAATTTACTACAATTCCCTACAACAATAAAATATTTCTGTCAAATAATTCCCGATTTTTGCTAAATAGAAATTGACTTGACCATGCACCTACAATTATTATGTTTTTTTCTAAAGTTTCGCAATTATTATACGGGCAAAATCATCAAACTAGGTGGATTAATTTGGCATTATTTATTGACATTATCATATTTTCAAACTGAATGTTTACGAGGTTTGCAAAAGGGTACGAATAATAAAATGATTTTTAAAGGAGAATGCTCATCAGAGTTACAAGGATACTTCCAAAACATTTCGAAAATCGACATGAGTTAATTTGTCTTAGTTTTCCTCTCCACCTAGTTTCATGACTTTATCTATATACAGAGTATTTATTTAGTAAGTGACAAACTGAGTGGAAACACTTTGCACCTTAAAATAGTCAAACAATTCAACAATAATTTTAATGGCTTATTTGTGTAGCCCGCGCTTATAATAACCCCCAAATTTGTATCCTAAATAGTGGACTAATAATTACGTTCCTTATGGTCTTGGTTAGAGAAACATCAAAACCATAAGGACCCCTGCTTTTTTGGCTTTTGAGAGAGTATTGCGCCACGAATCTCATTAAAGGTACCCTCCGTGAAGGTAAAAAAATGGATGCAAATCATTAGAACGTTCTGAATTGGATCGAATTGAAGAGGGTGTAGTTTATTTTAAAATTCATGAGCAATCCCTGTAAAAAACTCATTAAAGTGTTCAGTCTCTAAATTAACGTTGTCGTGTGTCCTTGCCACGGTGTTCGTTTATAATGCATTTTATGAGATTTAAGGCCTTTTTAATTAAAACGTCATTATTGCTTATTAGCCTTTCGAATTGCTGATCTATACCGATTCTTAAAATTGTCTCGAGTATTTTTTTAATTCCTGAGAAGGATATATCATAAAGTTCACAGAACCAGTGCAAATGTTCACACATGCGCTTAAGATCATCATTAAACCAATTAATGATGCGGTCACCTTTTTGGATTTAAGAAACCGAGATATAAGTTGGTAGCTTTTTCTTTAAAAAATTTTCTTTTTTGTTACATATTTTAGAAATTTTTATTTTAGTTTAAAAATTCTTTGTCACATTTTTAAACATTTCTACCCTTAAATAAAGATTTCACAAATTTAAATTGAATTAAAGTATTTTTTTTATTCTTAAATATTTCATACCTTTAAATTTTAGTTAAAAATATTTTATTCAATTTTTAATTTTTTTTTTTGTCTCAAGAATATTTCATCATTTTATATTTTAGTTTAAAGATATTTTATCACAATATTTTTTTCTTACAAAAATGTTTTAGTTTAATAAGATTTTTTATTACTTTAACCTTTAATATTTGAAACATTTTTCCTTTTCGTTAAATATTTTTGAAAAATTTATTGTTTAAAAATATTTCGTCGCATTCTTAAACATTTCTATCCTTGAACAATCCTTGAATAATCACGAATCTAAGTTTAATTATTAAAGTACTCCTTGCATAAAATATTCATAAATTACATTTCAATTTTAATTAAAAATATTTTATCACACTTTTAAATATTTTTTCCTTACAAGCGGCTCGTTTTCTAACATGGACGCGTGCACTAAAATTATGCTTTACAAAACTTGTACTTTGATATACTATTTTCTTACAAAAATATTCCTATATTTTAAATTTAATTTGAAAGTATGTATTTGAAAGTTTTAAAAATTTTTTCTTGCCAAAATATTTTATAATTTTAAATTTTAGTTTAAATATATTTTATCAAATTTTTAAACATTTCGCCATACTTGAAAATGATGATGAGTAAGTTTTAATTTTTTTTAAAAACAAGAAATCCTTTGGTGAAAACGATGCGGCCACCGTTTTGGTTATGCAGTCTATCGTTGAAATTCCCTTTTTATCATAAAGGAAATGAGCTCAAAATTTGCAGGCTGCCCAAAAAAGTCAAATTGAAAACATATTTTAAAAGGTATAATAAAATGACTCAGCCCCGTAATTTACAAATTGAGAAATAAACTCTTGGCAGGATTTAATATTTTTGTATATTTTAAGCACCCTGTACAAAAAGGTCAAAAACTTTCTTGTATACTGTATTTTTTTTAAAAAGCAGAAACGTACTAGAAATGATTTTTTTCGAACAAATAAATCTTGGGTTCATTTGTCCTTCTATGACCTCTATCCGTGGACATACTATATAAATGTACTTTTATCTACGACTATTTAATTATAGAAGCATAATGTGTTTGTTAGTACATATATAATGTGGTTCATATTACCATAGTTACTCATATTCCACAGCCGTGGAATATGAGATTTCATATTCCACGGTCCCAACAAAACAAAGTTACCTGAATTACGATAAAAACGCACCAGATCTAGTTTAAGCAGGCGTGAATGGTATTAATACCATAGCAACCGATTGACAAGTAAACGAATCATTTTTTTCCTCAGTCATTTAAGTTTCGCTGTGACATTTTGTTGTTGATTTCAAAGTAAAATATCATGATTTCGGATGACGAAAACGAAATCCAAAGTACCCCTCCAGAAATTCGGGCTGCAATTGTATTTTGTTTAATTATGGTTAACATCGTTGAATTGTATTTTTTAGTTAAGAAATACCATTAATAATAATCCTATTGTAATAAAATGTGTTGCTCTGAATCCATTTTCTAACTTCTTGAATACTGAATAGTCGTAGATAAAGTATAGTATTTGACTCGCGTATAATGGCTATATTACACTCGAATCCTTAAAACACTCGCCTTCGGCTCGTGTTTTAAAATCTCGTGTAATATAGCCTTCATTATACGCTCGTTAAATAATGTACTATTATCTACGACTATTTAATAATAGAAGCATAATGTGTTTGTTAGTACATATATAATGTGGTTCATATTACCATAGTTACTCATATTCCACAGCCGTGGAATATGAGATTTCATATTCCACGGTCCCAACAAAACAAAGTTACCTTATTTACGATAAAAACGCACCAGATCTAGTTTAAGCAGGCGTGAATGGTATTAATACCATAGCAACCGATTGACAAGTAAACGAATCATTTTTTTCCTCAGTCATTTAAGTTTCGCTGTGACATTTTGTTGTTGATTTCAAAGTAAAATATCATGATTTCGGATGACGAAAACGAAATCCAAAGTACCCCTCCAGAAATTCGGGCTGCAATTGTATTTTGTTTAATTATGGTTAACATCGTTGAATTGTATTTTTTAGTTAAGAAATACCATTAATAATAATCCTATTGTAATAAAATGTGTTGCTCTGAATCCATTTTCTAACTTCTTGAATACTGAATAGTCGTAGATAAAGTATAGTATTTGACTCGCGTATAATGGCTATATTACACTCGAATCCTTAAAACACTCGCCTTCGGCTCGTGTTTTAAAATCTCGTGTATAGCCTTCATTATACGCTCGTTAAATAATGTACTATTGTTTTTTTTAATAAAAGTGTGTTTCAACTTCTATTTTTTTTTTAGTTTAATTACCTATCTAAGACTTCTCAATAATTTTTTTTTCATGAAACATGTAAATATTAAGTTCTGGTTCCTACAGAACCAAGTAACATTTTGTGGGTTCTCGGCGTATTTTTTGAGATTCCTAGATAATATTTGTGGTCAAAAATGATTAAATTAACCTTATCAAAAAACAACTTTTGACGCCAAATGATTTATAATAAAAATACTGGGCATAGTAATTTTATCGTTAGACAGTTAGGCACCACACAATATATGTACCTAAAAGAATAACTCGAACGATTAGTTACTTACATTTTCTATAATTCTATCTTCGACGGCCTCATTTGATAAAACCCCACACACTACCGGAGTAGGACTCTCCACGATATCCCATAACGATTCAGGTAGAATCGGAATAAACGTGTGATACCACGTAAAAGGGTACAGAATACTTTGAAGGGAATCTACGCAAGACGAAAGTTCACTGAAACCGAAAAATGCCAATGATAAATACAGATGATAAAAAGTACACTTCAATTTCGTCAAGTCGTTCTCGAGATATGTGTGTCTAAGTACCTTATAAATTTACCTTATAACAGAACTAATTAGTATAACCTTCCTTTCCAGCAGTAGAGATGAAAATATCTTCAACAATATGTCCGGAGGTAACTTATGTAACCTTTTGAGATCAGCGTCTTCATATCTAGTGTCTGGATGTAACGTTAATACTAATTCTGTTTGGTGCCCTAAAAATCGTAAATAATAATATGTATTTGTTAATATTTTTAATTGATCAGAAGAGTTATTTTTGTCAGTACCTTCATAAGTGACATAACTAGGTGCCAGACAATTGTCTTCTATGTCATTATCTGAGAGAAAGATGGCAGTCCTCCTCTTGGTAGCTTTTAGAATTCCATATTCGCCAGTTTTATTTACTAAAAAAAGTACTTTTTAAATCTAGTAATAATAATGTGTCTTTATTTATAGTTTGATATATAACGTATTTTAGAAGTAAGATCTAGTTTAATTGCTACTCATTATCTAACCACCAAAAATTAATACAATTTCTTGGCCAAGAACTTGGCCCGTGGAATCTGGGCTTAACAAAATGCAACGCAGGTTAACTCACAAATGCCTAAAATAAACTGAAATATAAGTACATACTTATTTGAAGTTTATCACACAAGCATAGATGTCAATTTTTGCAATAACTTACGCTGCATAGTTGCACAGTTTTGTAAAAATTCTTATAGTTCGCTATTAAATTACTAGGGTAGCTATGACATACCATTCAAAATCGTAATCGATGGTGGAACAAAAAAGCAAACTAGTGAGGCAAAATCTGGTACACAGAGGGCTCAAAAACCAAAAAAGGTACCGGAGCAAGAATACACCGAGTAAGACCAGAGAAAGATGTCTATTTCCCCCTGGGTAAGTTTCCTACACGGAAATCTACGCCATCCCACAGTGCGCAAATGAAAAGAATAGGAGAACTTATCTCAATAAGCGGATCCACATATACGCCGATAATCAGGCAGCCCTTAGAGCGCTAACATGCAACAAGGTGACATCAAGTTGTTTATCATGTTTCCCTCGGAACACAATCAGTTTGTTTCTTTGAATGGGGTGTCATCCAGTGAACAGCGTATCTCATGCGGAATGCCTCAGGGTTCAGTCTTGGATCCAACGTTATTTCTGATCTATATCAATGATCTTCTTCAACTTGACATATCTGGCTCCATCTCGACTTTCGCAGATGATGCGTCTGTGGCATTAGGAAGTCGAGACGAAGACCAGCTCTTAATATCATCTGATCTCTCTAATATTAAAGATTGGTGTGATTCAAATCGTCTCTGTCTGAATTCTTCGGAGACTCACATGATTGGGTTTAACTCTACGGTAAATAACATCGGGATAGGTAATTGCTCTATGCCTTTTGTTGACAACTCTAGGTTTCTTGTGTTAATTTTGGACGAGAGCTTAAAGTTTTAGCAACATATTTTAAGACTACATAAAAAATTAGCTTCAGGCTGCTAGTGAATTCGTATTACCTCTCAGGAATTGAGTCCACACTTCGCACCTCACATAGGCCCTTTCATTCTGGTATGCCAGTTTACAGTATCTTTTTACAGTCTGTCTTTATCCTCCAGAAAAGAACAATAAGATACTTATGCAATGCCCATCCTAGAGCTCATTGCAAGCCACTTCATCATCTCCAATAATATACTAACCTTTGCATGCTTATTTATCTTAGAAACTGCTTTTATTAGATTATCGTTTGTGATTGATTCTAAATTATAGTTTGTATCAATTGTTATATATATGTGTTATGTTGGTGCTTTTGTTACCATGTCTTATTCCTAATTTCAAGTCATGTGTCGTAACTCAGTTGTATACGTTATCATGCTTTGTCAATAAGATGTATCTATTATGTTATGATACCTCTAGGACAATAAAGCACTTTCATTAATTCATTCAAGACTGGTATGGGAATGACAAAGGGAACTAGTGACACTGGCAAAAGCTAACAAAGTAGTACTACAATGGATACCAGGACATGAAGGAGGATTACACTAAACAAAAAGGCTGACGAACTTGCAGGAAAGAGTTCCGAAAAAACATTCATAGGTCCAGAACCGGCCACTCGGAGTCCCAAGGTGCACAGTACCAGATGTCATAAAACGATGGACAAGGAATGAATACAAAATATACTGGAACAACAGACAGGGATAAAACCATAGCAAATCTTTTATTGGGGACCCAGACCCGAAACTAACGAGACAGCTACTTCTGATGAGCACAAATCAGCTAAGAATTACCACAGGAATTCTACCAGGACATATGGCCATTCAGAATCACCTGACCTGTCCCGAATGCAACCATACAACGAGGACCCAAGCTGCAGGTTATGCGGATAAGAAGGAGAAACGGTATAGCTCATAATCTGCCCCAGCAAGTCATTGGATTGGAAAAGGCAATAAATACTCGGGCAGCCAAGACTAGAACAAGAGGATATCTCGACAATCTTTCCAGTTGACCTACACAAACTAGTGCAAGGAACTGGAATCACTAAGTGGATGTTAGAATAAACTAGGGTGAGCACAATGTGTCAAACCTGGCCGAAGTAAATCCGACACTCTTAAAGATAAATCAAGACTAAAAATAATACATTGTTTTAAATTCGCTTTTTATTTATTTCCCTAAAGATGTCACATATCATTTTCTTCCCTGTTTCTGTAACATGCACTTACTTCGGTCAAATCAACATAATAATAGGTATTTTACAATATAGCGAGTAAAAAAAAATTTTTAACTTACCATGTACAAAGCTTGTGAGATCCAAACTCTCCTCTAGGCCCCGCTGATAACTCATACTCAAACTGTTATCGTTCGACCTCGGGGGCTCGATACACGCTAAATTTATCGTTATGCTCTCCCCGGGTTTCGGAAATTTCTTATGATAAAATTGACTGATCAATTCGTCTCTGTATTTATTTTGCATGCCGTGCCGAGATTCCAGTTCTATGAGTAATTTTTTATAAAATCTTGGAGCCCTATAACAATATACATAATAAGCAAAATCAACCAGTAGATTTAAACTTCAGGCTTTAGTTTCTTTAAAAAGTAAAACCCTAGGATTGGGCAAAAAATTTGACCTTTAGGCTTTGAGCTCAATACAATAAACGTATAATTAGCCCTAAGATCAAACACACAAGTTAACTTTTAACGTACCGTTTCCATGACAACAACTGAAAAAAGCCTACTTGTTAATTTTTCACTGTGGTTGAAAAACAGGTAATTTTGAAGTTAGCGTCTAGAGTTAAATTGTGTGTTTCATCATAGGGCTGATTATTTAACATTTTTAAATAGGCAAACGCATATGTGGAGGATAATACTGTATATTAAAACATTTGTCAAAAAAAAAGTCCAAAAACTTTTAAACTAGAGAAATTAGGGATAATAATAATTAATATGGAAAAATAGGCCATTTTTTAAAACATTAATTAATCAATTAAAACAAAAGATATCACGTTGCGGTTTTCAGTTCCTTATAGTAACTTTTCCTCCTCTACAAGCTGATGGGGTTAGTTTATTATTGAAAATAGAAAAAAACTATTCCTAACATAAAGTTGCATAATTTTATGAAGAATACAATGCTTATATTTTTAACATATTTTTATTAAGAAAAATCAAGAGATTACCTCCTTAGGTGGAACACCCGGTACATCGATCGCCCTTACTATACGTTGCTGGGTAACAGCAGAGTCGATATCGACAGTAGAGAAAGAAATAATTTTTAATCATTTCTTTTTCTATTTTCTAAAATATGTATATTTATAATGGAATGACATTTTGTACTTGTTACATTTTCACATATTTGTGGACGAATTTCATCAATGAAGCGTCGAATTTCGTTCTTTAAGTCAGGAATTGCAGCTGGTTTATTGACATAAACACAAGATTTAAGAAAACCCCAGAGAAAGAAGTCGCACGGTGTTATATCGCAGGATCGTGGTGGCCAATTCTGATCACCAACATTGCGAGATATGACACGACCAGGAAATTTCAGTCGTAACGAGTCCATTGTTTCACGCGCAGTGTGACAGATCGCTCTGTCCTGTTGAAACCATAAGTTTTCCACATTAATTCGGTCTAATTCAGCCCACATAAACTCGTCTAACGTTGCAAGATAACGTTCGTCATTCACTGTTAGTGCAGTTCCAGCCTCGTCTTCAAAGAAGTATGGTCCAATTATTCCGGCGAACCAAAAACCGCACCAAACGGTGACTCGTAGAGGATGCATTGGTTTTTCCCGAATAACACAAGGATTCTCTTCCCCCCAAATTCAACAATTCTGCTTATTGACGTATTCATTTAATTGAAAATGTGCCTCATCACTAAACAGGATTTTCTTCGAAAAATCTCTGTCATTTGGCTTTAATTCTTGGGTCAATTGGATTTTATAGTTTTATAGTAGTTCATATGCAAATGCAAATTTTTTGTGAGAATTCGCTGCATACTGCTTTTGGTAATGTTCACTTGCTGTGACCGACGGCGAATCGACGTGCCTGGATTCTCACCAACACTTTCCGACACTGCTGCAATATTTGTCGCCCCCCCCCCCCCCCTTGGGCGCTTGTGGGAAACTCAAAAAGAATTTTGACTTGATTTCCGCAAAAACGGTAAGACGCAGAGAAATATTTTGAAAACAAATATTGTAGAAAACAATATTCTCCACAATTTATCTCATGGAGTCACTGCGCTACGACTAAAAGTGCAGAAAGCAGAGAGCGCCAAAGTCGCCAAAAATCACTTTTTCCTTATTTTCGACGCGAAAAATATTTTTTTGCTCAATCGCATAAATACAAAAGTTGTAGAGCCCAAAAAATCCTATAAATTGAGTTCGCGCTTTTTTTTTACAATGGTTACGGAGATCCCATCCAAGTACTAGCCGCGCTCGACACCGCTTAACTTCGGTTATCTGACGGGAACCGGTGCTTCGTGTCGCTAGGCCCTTGCCTTCTACAATATTTGTTTACAAAATATTTCTCTGCGACTTACCGTTCTTGCGGAAAATAAAGTCAAAATTCTTTTTAAGTTTCCCACAAGCGCCAAGGGGGGGGGGGGCGACAATTTGGTTTTAAGCTAACCATTTATGAAATAAAATCGCTTATGGTATTTTTTTCTCGCAAATTTTACAGATTGGCTGTACTACTTTGATCAAATTTCTTGATCAATCTTTGCACTGTCGTATGTTTTGGGGTGCATTATTTCTTCCAAAAACGGCTCGCACTCTACAAACTGTTTCCGCATAACATTCTCCACATTTATAATACGTTTTCACGATAACAACGCGCTGTTCTACTGTGTAGCGTTCCATGGCTATTAATTACAATAAATTACATGACAGCTATCAAATTTTTAGACGCCTGCTATGACAAAAATGAAAATGCCACGATATTTAAAATATGCGTACATTTTGGGACACCCTTGCACAGAAAGACCGTTGCACAAGCTCAAAGCGGACGAACTGTGGGAGGTAATGACGTCAGCGCCTCGCTATCGTTTTATTTGATTTTGATCTCGTATATTTTGACAACTACTTATCGGATTGACTTTAAATTTTCAGTGCTGACCGTACCTGCTTGCTTCATAAAAATTAGGTAAAGTGTGTTTTTAGTCAACTTCATTCTGGGGGAAAATATTTTTTCGATAACTAACCTAAACTAACTTACCTATCAAATAAAACAACGGCAGTCTACCTCCACAATATGTATGTATGTATATATTGTGGAGGTAGACTGCCGTTGTTTTATTTGATTATATCAACTCCACTGTAATGGACTACTTCTTCAAGTTTAACTTACCTATATTTACTTAATATACAATATGCCAAGGGTAAGCAATGTGTCGATCCTTCCGGAAGTACCCTTCTGCAATAACCAAAAGTACGCTCTCCCGTTTCATTTGTAATCACTAGCGTGTAGGTTTGGGCAGCACTGGTACCCTCTAACGGGGGACTATAGGGGCTTTCTGGGAAGCACAGCTGTTCAATGTCACGAGGAAAATCAACCTAAAAAAAGGAAACACTTATAGTTCGCCATACAGCTCGTGGGCTAAAGGAATTTAAGGAAAGTGGACAAAAAATCAGCACTGTTGCCGTAATACTCTGTTTAAATTTCCATAAAATATTAATTTCTATGCAACTGAAATATATTACATAAAACAATTAAACGTATGCATATCCTTGTGTATTGTATACACCCTGTAACATATATGCCGTTTATTTTCCCCCTTACGCTGCAAAGCATAATCGCTTATTATAACTTATTATATTCTTAAAGTGGTGAAGATATTATTTAAAATTGGCAATCCACGTCTAATACAGAGCGGATTCCTGAGCCACAAATTATCACCTGAGCCTTGATAATCGCTTGGTCTCTTTCTATCGTATATAGCATTGAATTAGTGGGAATGTGCTCATCATCGTGACATTTTCAGATATTTTACACACATTTCAGCTTTAAATGTGTCAATTATTATTTTATTTTTTGTATAATTACTGTTGCTGAATAAAATCCAGACATAAAATTATATTTTTCTTCCGCTAAAGCGGCAAGTATTCTTAAACCCAAACGCCTACAAAAATATTGTAATGGCTTCAGACGACCGTTAAAACCGGTATATTTCACAAAATAAACTACCAATATTAGGTTCTATTCTATGAATTGCTATTTCTCGAGTTAGAATAAAAAAGTACAATATTCGAAAGTAAATTTATTTATAACTCCTTTGTCGGATAATATAATATGCTAATAAGGACCTTTGTGAATCGCCGACTATAAGTTGCTCTATTTTTTTTATTGGGTCAGTAAAAATATGCTCGCTAACAACATCTTGACGGGACTAGATCGCCACGCGACCGGGTTCCACGCGGCACAAAAAAGTGCTGTTTCTCCGTCGGTAATAAGAATTATCTTAGTACTGTTCAGCAAGTAAGGTGTTTCTCTTCTGCCAAGTAGTGACAAGATTCTCGTGCGTGTAAGGCAAAGACGCGTTATGTTTCTCTAAAACTTCTTTAAAAAAGCGTTCTTAAAGATTAGTTCCAAGAATAATTTTTTTTTTCTATAAAATATCTTGATTATTAATAAATCAGTAGGTATTTGTTTTTATATTTTACGCAATTTATGACTCTTTTTATGATGCATTTCACCGCCCTGTCTATTCAGGCGTTGTAGCTCTAGAACCGTGTGGCGAACTAACCTATTTTACTTTATATTTATTTTTGTTTTTTTTTACTTACACTGGGTGGAAATTTAAATTTTATACGTGCACAATCCTGCACTCTTTCAATCACTAAGCAACAGTAAAATAATGTATCTTTGTTTACTCTTGGCTGCTGATATTTGGGGGCGCTTTTCTGGAATGTATGAAATCTGGCAACCATGCGTGCTACCTTTCCTTCTTCATTTTTTTCCGAATCTGAGTCTTTCGGACTTGATAGGCCAACGTCGCTATTAAACGTCTTGTCTATAAATAAATAAAAACAAACATTTTAAACCAGAAAATGGATTACTTGCAATGAGATTTCACTACAGGATCAATCCAGACGACAGAACCCTTGTAATGCAACATAAAAACATTAACTTCATTAATTATATATAATAATTACGTATAGCGTGTGGTAAAACTTGTGATAAATGTAAAACTCGGAAAAAAGTAATTATTGATAAAGAGCTTTGCTTGGTTGAAAACCTCCTTAGCCATTTTTATTTCAAAGTGAGACAATTACTTTCAAGTGACCATTGCATGGGCGTACTACCTGCATGACTATAATTATTATACAGTGAGCATCCAAGGTTGTAAGAATAATGAAATTTTGGTACGTTCTACAATAATATTTTTTAAGTGTAACACATAAAGGGGCCTATAAAGCCTTCACATGAATTTAGATCCAAATTTTACAAAATACTGATTTATTTCATCGAGAGGATTTTTCTGTTGTACAGGGTTTTTGCGTATATTTTGGAGCACCCCTAGAGCCTTTATTTTAAACGCTAGAAAGAACTTTAAATTACGAATATTAAATGATTTTTTCTGAATCGTCAATATTTGTCATCGGATAAAAGAAATGAACATCGTAAATTTGTTTAAGACACCAAGTAGTTGTTTTTTTAAATGGAACACCTTGTATATTACTGAATATTTTATTAGGTCTTAAAATTACATTTTGAAAAATATATATGTTTACTATAATCGGTTCAGTGGTTTTTGAAATATTTAATTTAAAATTCGTCGAAACATAACGCATGGATCGATAAAAGTAAACGAAAGTTACCATTTTGAAGACAGATTTGCATCCCAAATGTTATTAACTGACAAGAAACTTATCTTTTAATTAATTTAAATATTTCAAAAACCACTGAACCGATTATAGTAAACATATATATTTTTCAAAATATAATTTTAAGACCTATTAAAATATTCAGTAATATACAGGGTGTTGCATTTAAAAAACAACTGCTTGGTGTCTTAAACAAATTTACGATGTTAATTTGTTTTATCCGATGACAAATCTTGACGATTCAGAAAAAATCATTCAATATTCGTAATTTAAAGTTCTTTCTAGCGTTGAAAATAGGGGCTCTAGGGGTGCTCCAAAATATACGGAAAAACCCTGTACAGTGTAACAAAAATGCTCTTTTACTACAACACTAACGCCTTGCCGGGGACCTCATAAGCTTATTTTATCGTTAAGCCAAACCAATTCGTTTAACTATATTTGCTACCAAACGATGACGTAAATGATTTGATGTTACAGTACGCAGACTCTACGTTTCTTACCCAAGGTCATTTTTAATGAATTTTTTAAAATATCCACTCTATTACTACTATCGGTTGAAAATGCTCTTTCTTGTCTACTTTTTTCTACTTTTTGTACTTTCGGCAAGGTCTGTCTTCTAGTTTCAAAGTTCTCGATAAGGAAGCGAATTTTGGCATGCGGGTCATCTGCGACAGGACTGGAGTTCGAATCCAAGTCAGATGTAAAGGAAGATAGAGATGAATTTTCAGCGGATATCTAAAAATAAATGAATGTAGTTGACAAAAATAAAGAGCACGTTGAATCACATACAAAAAATGAGGGTATGAAATATAGAAATAAAATTAATATACAGTGACCGGCAAAATTCTCGCTTCATATGGAAAACTTTTAAATTATTGATTTCTCAAAAAATTTTATTAATGATATACGAGGAAGAAATTTAAAATTTTTAATGTTTTAGCTACAATTTTCAATTGCAAAAGGTGTTAAGAATTAAAAGTTATGTTGCGAAGTCACGGTTTTCTTTTCGATAAACGAAAAAAATACTTATTTTTTTTGTCTTGCCCTGTATAGAGACTGGATTGAAGAGATCAAACTATTTTCAAAAGTTCTTTTTAATGTTTACTTTTAGAATATTTGCAAAGCTTTAAATTTCTCGTTGTTTCCAATTTTTCTTAAACTATTCAAAAGAAAGTATTCGTAAATATATTCGTTTATTTTTGGAGCAATTAGGTTTAAACCAAGATTAAAACAAAAAATAAGAATACTTTACTCTTGAGTAACTTATAAAAAAGTGAATCTCCCTCGTATTCTCGTATGCGCTACAATTTTTTTCAATTTTAATAAGCGCGTTTTTAGTGTAAGGAGACGCAAAAACTTTTATCAATATATAATATACAGTAAGTCCCAGAAATCTAAATCAGTCAAAATTCAGCGGTGTGTTTTTTTTTGGAAAAACACTCGGACCCGTCGATTTTTATTTTTCTTTATGTGGTTTTTCCGATGGTAGATTCATGTATACAGGATAACACAAAAATAAGTAACGACAATCAACTTTGTTTTTTCAAATGAAAACATCTATTTTTTATTTCATTTTTAAATTTTACATCGAATTCTAAGTATGTTTCATGTACCATATCCTATTAATAAACTCAACAGTTATCAAAAAAATTATGATTGAACATATCAATAAGTAGGACCTATATTTAAAAAGAACAAAACAACAAATCAAATTCAATGTTGAAAATATGCGCCATTTACGGCTTGATAATATCCAAGGTGATCAATAAACTCTCCTTGCACGTTTTCAACCATTTTCGGAGTTATGGCACGCACTTCTCTTCAGATCCTCCCTTTCAACTCCTGCAGATTGTTTGACCTGTCAACAAATACTTTCGATTTGAGGTAACCTCACAATAGAAAGTCCAGCGGAGTTAGGTCTGGCGACCTAGCTGACCATTCGATAGGTCCTGTCCTTCCTATCCATCGATTGGGAAAGATTTCATCCAAAAATGTACGCACAGTGGCAGCATAGTGCGGCGGAGCACCATCTTGCTGGAACATTAGTTCTTCGTCAGGGGAGTCTGGGTCCAATGGATTCGCAAATAAAGAAAGTAATGCTTGGAATTAATTCAAGTTGGAGGAATTCGAGACTGTTCAAAGAAAAATTGACCAATTACTCTTCCGCGCACTATTCCACAGCACACATTTGTTTTTTGAGGGTACTTACTGTGAACCTCTATCATCTAATGCGGAGTTTCTGTTGTCCAATAACGACAATTTTGTCTGTTCACATTACCATTCAATCAGAACGTCGCTTCATCACGAAAGTCATTTTGTCTATCGAAATTATCTTTAAATAACTCATACACTGAAATAACTTTGTATGGGTGATATTCGTGCTTTTGAATTATTCGGTAAACAGATTACATGTGTAAATTGGTCCCAATGTGCGACAGAGGAGTACATGGTTTCTTTCAAGGAAAGCAAAACGTCAAGTTGTTCATTTTCATCTCGAGCAGTACGACCAGATTTAGGCAAATCTCTAACATGACCGAATTCTCTAAATTTAGCCTCTATTCTACTCCGTCTTTTGACATATGGGAGGACGATCAGGATGGATTTCATTGAATAATTAAGCTGTTTCTATTTGAGTACGTGTTCTATTACCAAACCCAACCATGCATAGAATTTCAATTTTTTCTCGTTCCGTTAACTTCACCATTGTGAAAACCGTAACTTTGCAACTACGCTTGACAATTACTTATTTGAAGTAATTGTCAAGCGTTTGTCATACAGTTTCTATGGGACCAAACGGTGATAAGTCAACATTCAGCAATACCAGAATTTAAAAAAAAACAAAATAAACACACAATGGAATGTTTTGCTTGATTTACAAATAAATCCTCAGAAATACGGTCTTATTTATTGATATGTTCAATCGTAATTTTTTCGATAACTGTTGACTTTGGGTATAAGACACAAATCAAAAATGAAATAAACAATAGATGTTTTCGTTCGAAAAAAATGTTGATGGTAGAAACTTATTTTTGGACTAACCTGTATACATGAATATACCATAAAAAAAACACATTAAGAATGGGACCCACTGTATAATGGCATGTAACAAATAGTCTTATAACTCAACTCTTATATTTTAACAATATTAAGGAAAACCATTTTGTATTGATCATTATCGCTTTATGATTGAATTACCTAACTAAATGCTTATGATAATTTTAACATTGAATTTACTAAACTTAATTATCACACACCTTAATATATTAATTGCTGTTATCCAAGTTTGCATACGTAAATAATTGCATTTTCTTATTAAAAAAAAAGGAATAAATAAGAAATACTTACCGAATGACCCAATCCAATTTAAGAAAGCAAATGCAAATGAAAATATTATTAGAAATAAAAATAGAATTAAAATCTTTCTGGGTGTCCATTTCTCGATGTAATCGCAGGGTATCTCGGTGACGACTAGTAACGGTTTTTACATTACTGCGCTACTATTTCGTGACACAAAAGTCGGAGCAAACAGAATTGTCATAGTTTTCTTAGTGTTTTTAAGCTTAAGGGTGTTTTCGAAAATGTTTGCTTTTTGACCACTCTCTGTATTTCGGTTACCCTTTAACTTATAAAGAAATTAAAAGCTGTTTTTAGGAGAGTTTTTTAAGTAGAACTCAGTGATGTGCTTACTTTTTTTTAGAGAGTCTTACTTTTCGAGATTTAAAGAAAACATATGATTTTTTAAATGGGACACCGTCCATGTTTTTCTTTTATTTGATTGGGCTATTTCTAAGCTTTTCAAAAATATATAATAGTATGTACACTATCCGACAAAAGTAGAGCAATATTTTCGAAAAATGAAAGAAATCTCGATTTTATAATATTAAATGCATGATATCGTATTTAAATGCATTGTGTCTTAAATATCGAAGTAGGCTGCTGTTATCGGCGGCAACAGCTTTTTCCAACAATCAAAACAAATGAACTGATATTGACGTAAAATTTCAAATACAGTATTGTAATGCGTCAAAAGTAAAGCAACATTTTAATATTTTCCTAAAAAAGAAAGGTTTTAGTGAAAGTAAAGGTTAACTTATTTTTGAGTTTATTTTATGTTTAATTAATATTTCTGTGCTGTATTAATCATGCCAAGAGGTATTCCAATTTCGAAAGAATTGAAGCAGAGAGTAGTGAATGCACACTTGGAAGGTACAATACAAGCCACAATTTCAAGACGGTTTGTTTTATCAAGATACAGCGTATCCAAAATAATTTCAAGTTACATTCAATGGGGACATTTAAAGAATCTACCGAAATCGGGAAGGCCGAGAAAAACAACAATTTGGAGAGAGCATTAAAAGAATTTCTCAAAACGATCCTTGGATGTCTGCACCTAGAATTATTGCTGAAATTCCCGAAATTATGGTTAGTCCACGGACAGTTCAAAGAAGGTGGTAGACGCAAAGTTATTTAGTAGACGCCCGGCTAAAAAGCCCCTTATTTCGGCAAGAAATAGAGTGGCTAGGCTTGAATTTGCACGTCGACATTTAAATTGGACAGTAGACGAGTGGAAAAAAGTTTTATTTAGCGATGAAACGCGTTATAAAATTTTCAATTCTGAAGGAATGAAGCGTGTAAGACGGCCAATCAACACAAAGTTTAATCCCAAATACGTTACACCCACAGTTAAACATGGCGAAGGCAGTGTTTTCTATGGGGTTCACGAATTGTTCAAGAGTGGTTTCAAGAAAATAACGTTCGGGTTTTGCAGTGGCCGGCACAATCCCCAGACCTTAACCCCATTGAAAATCTATGGGAAGAAGTTGAACGTGGAATTTGTACACAATTATTTCCAAATAAACAATCATTGGTAAATAAAATCAATGAAGTTTGGACAAACCTTTCCGAAAATACTGTTCAAAAACTGATTGCCTCAATGCCGCGACGTTGTCGGCAAGTAATAAAAAATAATGGATATTCTATTAACTATTAACATAATACTTTTAGCTATTGTAATTATTAAATGTGTTTAATGTTTTTTTATCGTAATATGTAAAATAAAGTACTGTTGACACAATTTGTTGCTTTACTTTTGTCGCACTTCATTTCGTCGATTTTTATAATTATAAATATTTCTCTATCGTCATTTTGCTTAAAGTATACCAAAATATTGTGAAATATTACTAATATTGCGGGGATAATACTTCATTAAAATTAGCTGGGGATCACAATCATATAATTAATTTTTTAAATTCAAAGAAATAAAAGCACTTTGTTGCTCTACTTTTGTCCAATAGTGTATATGTATATGTACCCTGTAGCTTAAAAGCTAAGAAAGCTATGACAATTCTGTTTGCGGCATCTTTTGTTTCACGAAAAAGTAGCGACGTAATGTAAAAACCGCAAGTCCCTATCTTTACTAGTTACCGAGATACCCTGCAATTACATCGAAAAATGGACACCCTGTACATTAAAAATTGCATCTTGTAGCCAGTAGAAAGAAGGTATAATTTCCGAAGTTTACAACAATAGATGAATAGTATAAGTAGTTGTAATACACAACCCAACAGGATAGGACCAATCAGGAAACAGAATAGCAGCTTTAAAGTTTTGACCCAAAAAAGCTGAAGTTGAAGTTACCAAAAAAAAATTCTTTAGTTCAGATTGGAGCTTCCATAAAGGCAAACACATACCAACGATTTTTTATAGACATCGCATTATTATATAAATTAAATGTTACCTCAAGAGTTGGATATTCAATTGTATTTAAAAGAACAATATTGCGTTTCGGTATTGTTTTCTTTGTCTTTGTTCTTTTAAACCACGATAAAAAGTTATTTTTGAGACACAAACACTTATGTAAAATAATCGCGCACCTAAAGCCTATAGAATCAGGAATTACACTAGGACATACAATTCAATTGCACTTTTCATTTCATTTCACCGATTGATGTTATAAAAATAAATACAGATCGCATGTCGCGAACCAATTTTTTATGTAAAAACCGTGGTTAAATTATGTTGTTAGTCATCAAATCTTCTGGGATTTTCTGCATATAGTCAGGCGTCTAGACTTATTTGGATTTAGATATGCTATGCAAACTTCAGCAGCTCCTTATCGTCGTTACCCTTTCAATATAGAGTGAAATAATGTACACACATGGGCAGGGTTGAGATGATTAAAACCAATTGATTAAAATCATGATTTTAATCAGTATAATTTATTTTTTAAAAAATCATGATTAATTTAAAAAAGAGTTTTAAAATTTTAACACTTAAAATGTATTTGTCCATACAAAAAATAAAACCCAGACGCATTTTTATGTGGTGTTACTTATTATTTTATTATATTAATCAAAGAGAACAGCTGGTTATTACAAAAATAAAACTTTAAAAAAATTAAAAAATTAAAACTAAAAAAACCTTTTAATACAAAAAAATACTTAATTTAAACAAAAAAAAAATCTAAAAAAACCTAAGTGTTATAATGCTTATATATAAATACTAGTTTAGCTGCTTTGTCACTGCCAAGTCTGTTTCTTATATCTGAATGTACGAATCCATAAGTAGAAAACATCCTTTTGATATCAGCAGACGATGCACAGGAACACAAAACAGAAATTACTATAGGGAGCACTTGCTTAATTTTTGAAACATCTTCTTGAGATCTCCACCACTGTACTGATGTTACATTTTCGATTATTCCCTCTGAAAACAGAGTTTTGTGAAAAGGGTCTGACTTAGCTTCCAACTTAATTAGTAATGGTAATAATCCTGTGTCTGCAAAATATTTGGAAACAATGTGTAGAGCATCTCTCTTTTCTTCAGCTAGTAATGGATATTCTTCCTTGTTAATTGTAGGATCCAAAATATACGCCAAAAAGTGAAAGGGGGGTTAGAGCTTGAACATATCTGTTCTTAAATAATTTATATTGACGCAAGCTTCTTTCTTCTTCAAATTCAAAACTGTCAAAAATAGCCAGTAACTTTTTCCATATGTAAACTGCTTAAGATAAAAATGCACCTTTTTGTTGCATTGCATCCAGTGCTATAGAAATTGGTTTTAGCAACTGTAGAAAATCTTCAGCCATTCTTTTAATACAGATATCTGAAACTTTTTTAAAAATCACTGGATCAATTTGATCTTTATGCTCTTCACATATTAATAACAATCTTGACCACTCATTTACATAGATCTCAAGACAATCTGAAAGTGTATTCCATCGAACATCCTGAGGTAAGACCAATGTCTTGCCCCCTTTTTCTTTATACCAAGCATTTGGCAAATGGGTATTTCTGAAGTACTTCACAATATGTACTATATGTTCTTTTATCTGCGATGCTTCTAAATCTTTGGAGAGCAAACTAAGTAAGTGTGCCGAACAACCATATGTAATTATAGGGTAATTGGACGACTCGGTAATTTTTCTCTTCATACTGACCATGTTGCTCGCATTATCTGTAACAATACTGGTAACTTTACAGTTATATTCATTTTTGCACTTATTTATTGAGTTAATAGCCAATTCGGCAAGATAGTCAGCTGTATGGGGATGACCAGATGTATCTATGCTTTCTAAAAGAACACTGTTTCCATCCTCTGCAGTCAAAACGACACAGATTATCGGCTCATTATGTATATTGGACCATCCATGTAAGGACATGCAAACAGATTGTCCAGATAACTTGTTAAAACAATTAGATTTTTCTTCTTCAACCCTGCAGAGTTTCAAGACCACTGCTGATATCACTAGTTTCACTTTTGCAGGTTTCCCAATGACTTTTTAGTCTGTCCACTAGACCTTGCAATTCTTTACCACACTTTTAACATACTGCTCTACAACCTAGTTTGCCCACCACTTTCTTTTTTATAAAATGATGCCAAACACTAAATTCCTTTCTGCCCCGGCTTGTCATGAGTTCAAATGTTTTGATAGGTTAACCCCTAAAGCAAAAATATTACTGATAACTAAAATAAGTGCGTATCGTTTATATAGCCGGGCGTTTTCTGCCAGTTTCGACAAAGCGGAAAACTTGCAATATTGCGCGGACGAAATTTTCACGTTAATACAAGTTTCGACGAAGGCGCAAACTTGCAAAAACGACGCGAACGAAATTTGCATGTTAAAACTTCTCCAGTTTTGCTTCGTATCTGTAGTATTCCTGCCTAAAAATAGTTGTTTACTTAACAAAACAAAATATAAGCAGTTAGAAATATTTAAAAATAATAATATTTGTAAAAGCTGGTAAATTATGATTTTTATCAACCCTGCATATGGACGGTCAAACAAACTTGCAACAAAAATTTCGCGTATAATACTTTTAAAATGTTAAAGACTTAGCTAATAATTTGACGAGAACATTTTTGGTTTAAATGCACGCAATTATAAGAAAAAAGCCATTGAAAACAATTATTTCGCTTAATTAAAATAATGCGACATCATTTTTTATAGACATAAGCTAACTTAAGTATTAATTGTGATATCAAAAGCTAGAGGAATTTAATGGCTATTAAAATGCTTGGTTGTTATAACAAGTATAAACATTATTTGTGATTGGTGAACATGCATAAAATGCAGAAAGCTGATTTGTTGAATGACAGTCACGTAATAAATAACATAAAAAAAACACCGACATATTTTTAAATGTTGAAATTTCAAAATGGCGCAAAATTTACAACAATAAGCTTTTATGTGCAATAAGTACGGGTTTTCGAACATAGAAGGTTACAATATTAGTAAATTATTTTGAAATTCGCTTAAATATTGCCAGAGCTTCACTATCTTCTGACGAAATTAGGTCTATTATCATTACTAATTAATCTATCCAGACCTTCCAATAGTCTACTTTTGTCGTAATTAAACCAATTTTCTATAAACAACCGATGCATTGTTTACACCATAAATATGATTTGTGGAATTTACTAGATGACGGAAGGAAACACCTACGAGATAGGAAAATTTGTATGTATACAGGGTGTTGCAAATAATGGCAATTAGCAAATTCGTTTTTATTTTTTCCTGATTACATTTGTTGAAATAATTTTAAACAAGAGTCACCTTTCCATTGCCACTTTTTCTACTCTACATGCTGACATAATTAATTTTCAATTCGGACGTTTCGTTTTTGGGCCACCATCATCGATATTTTTTCGAATACAGACCTGGAATTTAAATTGCATGTTTTTGCCTCTCACACCCCTAAGGCCGTGTTTCCACGAGCCACTTTTTGAAGTTGATATGGACTACAAAAAGCGGTTCGTATGTAATCGTCCCGACCACTTCAGTGGTCCGACCCAGCCACATTTTGCAGTTATGCTAACGTCAAAATGTGGTCCATATTGGCGCGGAAATTTCAGTGTTCCATCTCGAATACTGCCCAGATGACGACAAGAAAGAGTGGTCGCCTTACACGTTGCCCGTGGAACAAGGATCGCGCATCGCGCTGCAGTTGGCTTGTAGTCAGTGGACGGGCTCGGCGACAGAAACTTGATTGTGGTCGATAAAACGCTCGTCGAAAAGGACTTAGGCCTATTCTATACGAGCCACAAAAACGCGACCGTTTGCCTGCGAGCGACACGCGTGTGTCACAGAACCACAGAGTGTTAATTGGGCATACTATACGGGCAACTTTGCGGTCGCGTGTGGACGCGTCGTTGGCGTGCCGGCGTGTTGAACGCAAGAGGTTGCGTAAAAGTCGCGCGCCGGAGACCGGCGTTTCATTCTACATGTAGCAACTTGCAAGCGTCTGGCCGGCCGAGCCGATTTGTCCTTCAGCAGTCCACGACTAGTAGTGCAGATCATTGTTGTTAAATTTTTGAGTTCTGTGATTGTTGTGCTTGGTATCATTGCAAACAAGATGTTTGAAACTGAACGATTTATTTGTGAAATCGAGGGTCAACCTCCTCTCTATGATGTTAAAAGTAAGGAATATTCTAATCCGGTAGTACTGAAAAAACTTCTCAGGATATCTCCGATGTTCTGCAAAGCTAAGATGAAACACCACTAAGGTCAGGCGATTAGCACCAACCGGGTGTACCCACCAACGCCTTTTTTTACGTTTTTTGGCCAAAAAACTTAATAACGTTAATTGGTGAACAGCGATACACCCAACTTGTACGGGATCCATAGCAAATATGAGGCGTTTTGTCGCTAGTCTAGAATGGGTCAGTAGAGGAAAACGGACAGTTCTGGCTCAGGTGGTGCTGGTGGTGCTGGTGGTGCAACTAACCCAGGTGGTTCGGTGGTGCGTTTTACGATCTAACCCAAGTGGTGCGGTGGTGCGTTTTACGATCTAACCCGGACGGTTCGGTGGTGCGTTTTATGACCTAACCCGGGCGGTTCGGTGGTGCTGTTTACAAAATAACCCGAAATTAAACCCGACTTTTTACGACCTAACCCGGATGCTTTCATGAGGCGGCTTCTTATCTAACCCTAACTTGATCCTTAATATTTATGAACTGACCCGAGATAAAACCCGACTTTTTACAACCTAACCCGGATGCTTTCATGAGGCGGCTTCTTATCTAACCCTAATTTGAACCTGAATATTTATGATCTGACCCGAGATAAAACCCGACTTTTTATTATTTCCCCTTAGTTGAAACGCCGCTGCTAAAGCGGGATAATTAAATCCCAATTTTTATAAGCCATCCTTAAACCCAACTTTTTACGATCCGACCTGAGCCATCCTTAAACCAGCCTTTTTTTTTATTTTCCCTTAGTTGAAACGCCGCTGTTAAAGCGGTATAGTAAAAAACATTATTTATTATTTCCCCTTAGTGAAACGCCGCTGGCGGCTAGTAAAGTGAAATAAAACCCTAATTTATATGGTCTAACAAGATAAGTATAATAAAGCGGTACATTTGTCACCCCGCAATAATTATTTATACCTAAATAACCCTCGCAAACCCTCTGCCGACTTGATTTAAAAAGAAAGGGACATAAACCTTTATTTATTATTCCGAAGGACCCTCATTAAAATTCAGTAGCATATCTAATAATTGATTCCAATTTTTGCACCACTTATATAAAATACAATAAAATAATTACCATCTAGAACCATTAACTAGCGATTTCTTTGTACTTGAAGTGGATAAATTATAGGACTATCTTGTAATGAGAACAGAGTAATAAAAAGTAAATAAAACTTAAATACGTATAAAATACCAAGCAGGTATAGGTACTATACAACTTGTGTTCGCCATCAGGTAGAACCCTCAATAAAATTATGAATATCAGGCGTAGGCAACAATAAGCAAATCACGTTGGTTTTTTTAATTTATTATTAATCTGGCTAACTTAAGAAACTCACAATATAACGACCATCCAAAAAAAATCATAATACATTACTGGGTGTGAAAGCAATTGCGCTGCAAAATATAGTGTATACCGACTCTGAGGTAGTTAATTAAAATCCCAATTAGCGCTAAAAAAAAAATCAATTAGATATTTACTTTAGATATTTTAATAAAAAAATTCAATATTCTCATCAACATTTAACTTCTAAAATTATGTAGTCATCAATTTTACTTCTATCAGTTTTTTTCATAATACTAGTTTATAACATATTTTGGGAAAACGCAAATAAGACGCTAAACTTTTAAAAAATAGATAAGTATATAATTATTCAAATAAAAAATATAAATATTTACAAAAGAGTGAAATTTCATATAAATCTAAAATTATATAATATCTAATAATAATATTAATAGCTAAAAAATCTATATACAAATGTTTGTTAATACCTAACCTAAGCCTAAAATCTAAAACACCTATATATAATATATACAAATAAATTCATCAAAAAATAAGCTAATAAAAAAATTAAACCGAATAAAAAAAAATATATGTGCATTAAACCTCTTCATCGCTATCCAATATTTCTATTAGCTCCCGATCATTTAGCGGTCGATTGACTAGGATGATGAAATCACCCCCCTCGAAGAAACCCTCATCTTCACGTTCATAGGGGGGTGAGTTCAAAACGTCATTGTTTACATCCTCCATCATAACAAAATCCTCGTCGAGAACCACTAAATGATTGGGAGCATCGGGGCGGTGAGCGACGGGGGCGGGCGGCAGGAGGGGAAAGAGTTGAGCTAGGAGGTGTGCATCTTCTGCGGGGTAGATGTTGAGGGGGGCTGCGGGAGCTTCAATGAGGGCGGCGAGTGGGGCAGCGAGTGGGGCAGCGTGTGAGGCAGCGTGTGGGGCAGCGAGTGGGGCAGCAAGTGGGGCAGCGTGTGGGTCAGCGAGTGGGGCAACGGGTTGGAGGGCGTTGGCGTGGGGGCGGGCGGCTTCGGGGAGGTGGTCTTTTGGGCGGGGGGCGACGATTTCGCTTGCTATTCGGTTAATAATCCTTTGGATCGCTTCACCCCCGCGGATTCGCATCTCCCACAGGTCCGTACGGCATGTTGGGCATAGCTCATACCCATAATTGGCATATCTGAATGTAGAAAAATAGAAAAAATAGAAAACTTTTAATACTATATAATTTCTAAATTATGTTTAGCATTCCCAACTAGAATTATTTTCTGCCTGAGTTATTTTCCTTTGCTTTATTATTTTGATGTGAAATTATTTTGCTATATGAGAATTCTATGGAACATGGAATTATTAAAAATATTATTCTATAAATTAGCAGTACTACCATAGGCTAACGAAATGTAATGGGTTGTAAAAAAAAAAAAAATATGTTTAAACATATAACATAACTATTAAATCAAATGTAGTTTTTATACAACTATTAAATTTGCTCTAATTAAATCTTTGTGATCAAAAAAGTATATTTTAATAGTGAATGTTAAAAAATAATTTGCTAACATTAAGTAAAATAATATGGTGACTTATTGAAATGATGATGAAGTTATTATCTAATGACTGTAACTTACTCTAAAAAGCATGTTTCGCACATGATATGCCCTCTCGGGCACTGGACTATATTGTGGTTTCCAAGCTCCGCCACGAACTCCAAGCAGATACCGCAAATCAACTCCACTAATAAAATATCAGCCAATCTAATTTTTTGTTCGTTATTCCTGAAACAAATAAAAAAAGTAATGTATAGCTTTCGCTTAGCTAATTTTAAAAGTAAAAGGAGATGACATTTAGCAACAATAGCCATACTTCTTGATTATTTCGTTGTTTTTAATATTATATAAGAGCGTAAAATGTTCGCATTTTAGATTAACATACGTAGAAAGAAAGTTTTAGATGAAATGTAAGATTGATTAACTTAAAATAATTACAGAAATTATGAGAGCTATATATTATAACTTAATTAACTAATAAGCTGGCTACTTAAGACATAATAAAAGCTCTAAAAAATATATACTTACATTTTTTCAAACAAAGAAGCTGGTACACGCAAATTGCTAATAAAAAGTCTTGAAGGTGAAAAAATAACACACACGGCACGAAAAAGCCAAAGATAATATATATATGCGGCACTTAAATTAAAAAATAGTTAATAAATAATAGAGCACAAGAAAAAAAATGGAAAATAAATGGAATAGAAAACACAGGTAAACTAAAGTAGCACAAATGGATGAAAAAGATATCGGAGGTAGAACGTTAGCAAAGCAACTGTTTTTTAGTTTTTCGGGAATAAGAAGATAGGAAGTCTTTTCCCTTTCTTTAGGGTGATTTTATGATTATTGAAAAATTATCCTATTGGCTATATTAGAATGCATATTTTGCATTGATGGAGGAGGGTGCAAAATAAGAAATATTCATCTCTTATCTTATGATAGAAATAAAAAATGTGTTCATCAGATGCCTACAGTTTGGCGCCCTGGAGACGGGAAACAATGAACATCATACCTTTTTTTATTTGCCTACCGCCAAATGGCGCTTTGTTTCTCTTCGCCGAGGCGCCTGCATGGCTACATTTTATTACTATCTTTATGAAATAATGTTTATAGTGTCTTTGCATCCATTTATCTCCAGATGAGTGTTAAAAATACTTATAAAAACTCGGTATACCGAAGATCAAGTATTAATGAGAGGGTTGAGTCCTGTTTGGCAAATCCTGATTTTTAATTTGACGTTGGCAACGATACAATTTTTTAACATTTATCATAAGAGGCGTATATTTTTGGAGCTTAGATCTATCAGTTTATCCACGCCTCATTTATTGTTAGTGCTTTAGTAATTTTACTTTCCAATTATTTTTTACCAAAACGCGTAGTTGAAACAGTGTCTATATCAGACGATATAATAAATTTTAAGGATTAATTTGCTTACAAATACACTTCAATTTATTTAGGCTAAAGCAGCCAGACATATACTGGAACTACGAAAACCCTATTACAATTTGGTTGCCTAGAGAAAATTTTGTAAAAAACATAGCTTTCTACACAAATGCTTGCACATTATGTACCTATCATTTTAAGATACCTGGCGACATCAATGTAAGCATTGACATAATAACGCAAGATATAGGTAGGTACTAGAATATTCAAGATTTCTATTAACGATACACTTCAGCATACATGTGAGATGTCATTAATGTCTACGGAAGGCAACAGACATACCAGCTATTTTTACATGGGATTCCATAGACTTGGACGCTTCTTGTTTAGAAATATTTGATGTCATCTTGAGGAGTTCCGTATTGAAGCATCAAACCTACCTACCAAATAATTGAGGAAATATGGGATATCATAAAATATGCCCCCCATCGAACTAAATGATCCTATAAACCAGCTTCACAGACCGTAATTTGTGATGCTAACACGATTAATACGCAATAGAACAAGATTAAGAAACAAAATTTAAAGTAGGTCTTTATCACACGAAAATAATTAAATAATTTACGATTACAGAACAATAATTATTTTAAAAAGCTGTATAACTAAATATATTATGTTATTAGGAATATTCCGTCTAAAGTAACAGCTGATCTTAGTCGAAAATGAGATCGTATTATTGATTGTTGAATTCGTTAGGTATGAAATAAAATTAGAGATTTCGTCTATTTTTTCACGATTAAAAAAGAATACCTCTATTTAGCTAAAAAATGAAACGATTACAGTGGTAGATTAATTCACTTTACCAAGCATGTAAACTACTAATTTTGCAATAAATATCTTCTATATTTCTAGGTAGGTTTACTCGAAAATGTTGGGCTATTTTCATCAAAAATCCCGATACGAAATTGAAAAATTTGCCTATTTTTCTCGGTTTACAAAGTGATAGTGGAATATTGGTTTGATCAAAGAACAATAATTATTTTAAAAATGTTGTATAATTAACTAAATGTCGGTGTTATCAGGCAGGCAAGAAGTTATTTATCTGAATCTTATTTGTACCATTAGCGTTTATATACAAATGTTAGTGGTTTTCAAAAATTGATATCTCGGAAATTATCAGGTTTAGACTTATAATACGCTTATTAAAAAATAATGACTACTTTACGCAAAATTCAAAAATATTATAAGATGTAGGGTATCCCAGTAACTTAACCAAAGATTTTCGGTCTTCGTAAAGCTTTACACGTTTCTTCAGCGTACCAAACATTCACTTTTTTTTAAATATTGACATCGGGTTAGGATTCTGAACATAGGATTAACATCACTCCAATAGTGAACATGTTGCGTTGTCACAGTTCCATTCGTTGAAAAGTAAACAAAACCGTTTGAGCTACGTGGGGAATAAATAAAGTTGGCTTGTTGAAAAATTTTAATATTTATTAAGGTAAAAGACTATAAATATATCGATACAACACTTTGGCATTTCTAATACTACAAACATGAATATCTAAAATGTGATATTTACAACCGTCAACTCTCTCTCCCTTCTCTAATTTTGGTACACCAATGCTGTCTTCTAAGTTTATAATATATGGCGTCCTGCAGTTTAATTCCGAAAATGTTTTAACTAAGAATTCCTCTTTAACACATCCTTTAACGTAAATAATGTCTGCGTCTATCAGATTGATGGATATGATATTATGTAGTTCCTTGTAATCGGTATCTCCATAATTATAAAGGATACCATGATGATTTCCAAATAGATATTTGACTTGTTTCTTGCAAGCCTTACTTAAGGTGTCGAATGGTTTAACTGGTTTAAAAAAGTAACTTTTCATACTATTCCCATCATAAATAGCCAATTCTTTCGCGCAAAATTCAGGTATGTTAAATCCTTGAATATCGACTACAACGAACTTCATTGTCTGAAGACTCAAATCAAACAAGTATATTTTCATATTTTTATCGCTCTTAAGTTCGATTTCAAAAGCACACCCCCACTTTTCGATAATTTCACAGTCTTAGCACATAGATCTTATATTTTTATTTACGATCAATTCATCTTTATTCGCCAATCGTCTCAAACGAGTCTGCTTTTGAAAGTAATATAGCCTTAGTATTCAGAAAATATTAATGATATCGGAGCCTAAAACATCCTTGACACTAAAAAATCATTGTGTTTCCTAACAAAACCCATCATCATGTCTATTTAGCTTGCTTTCCTATTGTTTAGCAGGTTAAATAAAATTATTATTTCGCTCTTTTTGTCTGTACTGAATCGTTAGGGGAATACGTTTCTAGTCCTATAAGAGAGACAGTTAAAATTTATGTAAGCAATCAGAAATCCTACACTATGAGCTACTTAGTTAAAATTTCATATTTCCTTCCTGGATCAGCTAAAATTTGTGTTGTGTCGGTCAAAATTTATAAAATACGAAAAAAATGCTAGATACATTTTTATCATGACTTTCTATCTAATACCATCTTATTTCAAGGTATAATTCGGTTATCAAAATGAGAATCTAAAAAATCCTCGTGTTTCCTCACAAAACCCATCATCTTGTCTATTTAGCTTGCTTTTCTATTGTTTAGCAGGTTAAATAAAATTATTATTTCGCTCTTTTTTGTCTGTACTGAATCGTTAGGGGGATACGTTTCTAGTTCTATAAGAGAGACAGTTAAAATTTATGTAAGCAATCAGAAATCCTACACTATGAGCTACTTATTTAAAATTTCATATTTCCTTCCTGGGTCAGTCAAAATTTGTGATGTGCCGGTCAAAATTTATAAAAATACGAAAAAAATGCTGGATGCATTTTTAGCGTGACTTTCTATTTAATACCATCTTATTTCAAGGTATAATTCGGTTATCAAAATGAGAATAAAATAATTTTCCCATGGTTTATGTCATCTTAAAAAAGTCAAAAGGTTATATTCTGTAGAGCGTCAGATACATTCAAATTTAAAAATTTTCTCCAAGAAGAATTTTAAGATAGTATTATAGTAAATAAAAATTCCATACCTCCAATATTTCTTGGAAACATATCGTGTTCTAGCGACATAACCCAAAAGTATCTCTATTCAGAAACGCATCCTACTTTTCTTGTCAAACTTGACTTTGTTGTAATGTTGTATGCAGAGCACTTTGAAAACAAAAATTAGATTAGAAACCGCCGCCTCTTAAGGTATACTTTTTTTAGGTCTTACATAGGGTACACTGGTATACAGAACAAATGTCATCTTTAATTGTCTCATTGTCCCATCCATTACATTATTATAATCTTAAAGCACCTGTTACCAGCATTATCTGTTTTTTATGGTTTTCATAAAACATAGCGATTACCGATGAAAATTAAACGAAAACTTAATAAATAACTTTTTTTCAACTGAAATAGACTGATTTTCGATGGAAAAATGTTACTTATAACTAAAAATGAATATAAGACATATACGCAATGATATTTAGAATAAATCAATCTTTTCTAAAATTACTATGAAATATTCACAAAATCGTTTCGTTATAACCAAAGTAGCAAGACTTGCAGATTTCGTATAGAGTTCAAACGCGATACTGAGATGATCTTTTTTTTTATATTTTTGTAGGATAATTCACCACTACGTTGTAAGTACTTGAGAGAGGACTTTCTTGAAAAATCCTCAAATTTCTCTGCAATTTTGTTCCTTCTAGAGTTAAATTCACACAGAAAATCCCGTATTCTTATCTTTCAGGTTGGTATATTAAAAAGGGCTTATTAGTATGGTTTAGAAAACAAGCAATATTAATTAACGGATGTTTTTTCGTCGTATGAAGAGTTGAAAAATTTTCCACTCCAATGGTTGCGATGCAGAGAGTCGGGTTTCATCATAATCTTTCAGGGTAGCTCAGGTTTGATTGCATGTAGAGAGTCGGGTTTCATCATAATCTTTCAGGGTAGCTCAGGTTTGATTGCATGTACTAAGGTTAGTGCTCCTTGCAATCGGTTTCAGGTTTGACGCACCCCCCTCAGGTTTGTTCAGGTTTCTCAAGTGCTTGAGAAACCTGAACAAACCTGAGGGGGGTGCGTCAAACCTGAAACCGATTGCAAGGAGCACTAACCTTAGTACATGCAATCAAACCTGAGCTACCCTGAAAGATTATGATGAAACCCGACTCTCTACATGCAATCAAACCTGAGCTACCCTGAAAGATTATGATGAAACCCGACTCTCTGCATCGCAACCATTGGAGTGGAAAATTTTTCAACTCTTCATACGACGAAAAAACATCCGTTAATTAATATTGCTTGTTTTCTAAACCATACTAATAAGCCCTTTTTAATATACCAACCTGAAAGATAAGAATACGGGATTTTCTGTGTGAATTTAACTCTAGAAGGAACAAAATTGCAGAGAAATTTGAGGATTTTTCAAGAAAGTCCTCTCTCAAGTACTTACAACGTAGTGGTGAATTATCCTACAAAAATATAAAAAAAAAGATCATCTCAGTATCGCGTTTGAACTCTATACGAAATCTGCAAGTCTTGCTACTTTGGTTATAACGAAACGATTTTGTGAATATTTCATAGTAATTTTAGAAAAGATTGATTTATTCTAAATATCATTGCGTATATGTCTTATATTCATTTTTAGTTATAAGTAACATTTTTCCATCGAAAATCAGTCTATTTCAGTTGAAAAAAAGTTATTTATTAAGTTTTCGTTTAATTTTCATCGGTAATCGCTATGTTTTATGAAAACCATAAAAAACAGATAATGCTGGTAACAGGTGCTTTAAGATTATAATAATGTAATGGATGGGACAATGAGACAATTAAAGATGACATTTGTTCTGTATACCAGTGTACCCTATGTAAGACCTAAAAAAAGTATACCTTAAGAGGCGGCGGTTTCTAATCTAATTTTTGTTTTCAAAGTGCTCTGCATACAACATTACAACAAAGTCAAGTTTGACAAGAAAAGTAGGATGCGTTTCTGAATAGAGATACTTTTGGGTTATGTCGCTAGAACACGATATGTTTCCAAGAAATATTGGAGGTATGGAATTTTTATTTACTATAATACTATCTTAAAATTCTTCTTGGAGAAAATTTTTAAATTTGAATGTATCTGACGCTCTACAGAATATAACCTTTTGACTTTTTTAAGATGACATAAACCATGGGAAAATTATTTTATTCTCATTTTGATAACCGAATTATACCTTGAAATAAGATGGTATTAAATAGAAAGTCACGCTAAAAATGCATCCAGCATTTTTTTCGTATTTTTATAAATTTTGACCGGCACATCACAAATTTTGACTGACCCAGGAAGGAAATATGAAATTTTAAATAAGTAGCTCATAGTGTAGGATTTCTGATTGCTTACATAAATTTTAACTGTCTCTCTTATAGAACTAGAAACGTATCCCCCTAACGATTCAGTACAGACAAAAAAGAGCGAAATAATAATTTTATTTAACCTGCTAAACAATAGAAAAGCAAGCTAAATAGACAAGATGATGGGTTTTGTGAGGAAACACGAGGATTTTTTAGATTCTCATTTTGATAACCGAATTATACCTTGAAATAAGATGGTATTAGATAGAAAGTCATGATAAAAATGTATCTAGCATTTTTTTCGTATTTTATAAATTTTGACCGACACAACACAAATTTTAGCTGATCCAGGAAGGAAATATGAAATTTTAACTAAGTAGCTCATAGTGTAGGATTTCTGATTGCTTACATAAATTTTAACTGTCTCTCTTATAGGACTAGAAACGTATTCCCCTAACGATTCAGTACAGACAAAAAGAGCGAAATAATAATTTTATTTAACCTGCTAAACAATAGGAAAGCAAGCTAAATAGACATGATGATGGGTTTTGTTAGGAAACACAATGATTTTTTAGTGTCAAGGATGTTTTAGGCTCCGATATCATTAATATTTTCTGAATACTAAGGCTATATTACTTTCAAAAGCAGACTCGTTTGAGACGATTGGCGAATAAAGATGAATTGATCGTAAATAAAAATATAAGATCTATGTGCTAAGACTGTGAAATTATCGAAAAGTGGGGGTGTGCTTTTGAAATCGAACTTAAGAGCGATAAAAATATGAAAATATACTTGTTTGATTTGAGTCTTCAGACAATGAAGTTCGTTGTAGTCGATATTCAAGGATTTAACATACCTGAATTTTGCGCGAAAGAATTGGCTATTTATGATGGGAATAGTATGAAAAGTTACTTTTTTAAACCAGTTAAACCATTCGACACCTTAAGTAAGGCTTGCAAGAAACAAGTCAAATATCTATTTGGAAATCATCATGGTATCCTTTATAATTATGGAGATACCGATTACAAGGAACTACATAATATCATATCCATCAATCTGATAGACGCAGACATTATTTACGTTAAAGGATGTGTTAAAGAGGAATTCTTAGTTAAAACATTTTCGGAATTAAACTGCAGGACGCCATATATTATAAACTTAGAAGACAGCATTGGTGTACCAAAATTAGAGAAGGGAGAGAGAGTTGACGGTTGTAAATATCACATTTTAGATATTCATGTTTGTAGTATTAGAAATGCCAAAGTGTTGTATCGATATATTTATAGTCTTTTACCTTAATAAATATTAAAATTTTTCAACAAGCCAACTTTATTTATTCCCCACGTAGCTCAAACGGTTTTGTTTACTTTTCAACGAATGGAACTGTGACAACGCAACATGTTCACTATTGGAGTGATGTTAATCCTATGTTCAGAATCCTAACCCGATGTCAATATTTAAAAAAAAGTGAATGTTTGGTACGCTGAAGAAACGTGTAAAGCTTTACGAAGACCGAAAATCTTTGGTTAAGTTACTGGGATACCCTACATCTTATAATATTTTTGAATTTTGCGTAAAGTAGTCATTATTTTTTAATAAGCGTATTATAAGTCTAAACCTGATAATTTCCGAGATATCAATTTTTGAAAACCACTAACATTTGTATATAAACGCTAATGGTACAAATAAGATTCAGATAAATAACTTCTTGCCTGCCTGATAACACCGACATTTAGTTAATTATACAACATTTTTAAAATAATTATTGTTCTTTGATCAAACCAATATTCCACTATCACTTTGTAAACCGAGAAAAATAGGCAAATTTTTCAATTTCGTATCGGGATTTTTGATGAAAATAGCCCAACATTTTCGAGTAAACCTACCTAGAAATATAGAAGATATTTATTGCAAAATTAGTAGTTTACATGCTTGGTAAAGTGAATTAATCTACCACTGTAATCGTTTCATTTTTTAGCTAAATAGAGGTATTCTTTTTTAATCGTGAAAAAATAGACGAAATCTCTAATTTTATTTCATACCTAACGAATTCAACAATCAATAATACGATCTCATTTTCGACTAAGATCAGCTGTTACTTTAGACGGAATATTCCTAATAACATAATATATTTAGTTATACAGCTTTTTAAAATAATTATTGTTCTGTAATCGTAAATTATTTAATTATTTTCGTGTGATAAAGACCTACTTTAAATTTTGTTTCTTAATCTTGTTCTATTGCGTATTAATCGTGTTAGCATCACAAATTACGGTCTGTGAAGCTGGTTTATAGGATCATTTAGTTCGATGGGGGGCATATTTTATGATATCCCATATTTCCTCAATTATTTGGTAGGTAGGTTTGATGCTTCAATACGGAACTCCTCAAGATGACATCAAATATTTCTAAACAAGAAGCGTCCAAGTCTATGGAATCCCATGTAAAAATAGCTGGTATGTCTGTTGCCTTCCGTAGACATTAATGACATCTCACATGTATGCTGAAGTGTATCGTTAATAGAAATCTTGAATATTCTAGTACCTACCTATATCTTGCGTTATTATGTCAATGCTTACATTGATGTCGCCAGGTATCTTAAAATGATAGGTACATAATGTGCAAGCATTTGTGTAGAAAGCTATGTTTTTTACAAAATTTTCTCTAGGCAACCAAATTGTAATAGGGTTTTCGTAGTTCCAGTATATGTCTGGCTGCTTTAGCCTAAATAAATTGAAGTGTATTTGTAAGCAAATTAATCCTTAAAATTTATTATATCGTCTGATATAGACACTGTTTCAACTACGCGTTTTGGTAAAAAATAATTGGAAAGTAAAATTACTAAAGCACTAACAATAAATGAGGCGTGGATAAACTGATAGATCTAAGCTCCAAAAATATACGCCTCTTATGATAAATGTTAAAAAATTGTATCGTTGCCAACGTCAAATTAAAAATCAGGATTTGCCAAACAGGACTCAACCCTCTCATTAATACTTGATCTTCGGTATACCGAGTTTTTATAAGTATTTTTAACACTCATCTGGAGATAAATGGATGCAAAGACACTATAAACATTATTTCATAAAGATAGTAATAAAATGTAGCCATGCAGGCGCCTCGGCGAAGAGAAACAAAGCGCCATTTGGCGGTAGGCAAATAAAAAAAGGTATGATGTTCATTGTTTCCCGTCTCCAGGGCGCCAAACTGTAGGCATCTGATGAACACATTTTTTATTTCTATCATAAGATAAGAGATGAATATTTCTTATTTTGCACCCTCCTCCATCAATGCAAAATATGCATTCTAATATAGCCAATAGGATAATTTTTCAATAATCATAAAATCACCCTAAAGAAAGGGAAAAGACTTCCTATCTTCTTATTCCCGAAAAACTAAAAAACAGTTGCTTTGCTAACGTTCTACCTCCGATATCTTTTTCATCCATTTGTGCTACTTTAGTTTACCTGTGTTTTCTATTCCATTTATTTTCCATTTTTTTTCTTGTGCTCTATTATTTATTAACTATTTTTTAATTTAAGTGCCGCATATATATATTATCTTTGGCTTTTTCGTGCCGTGTGTGTTATTTTTTCACCTTCAAGACTTTTTATTAGCAATTTGCGTGTACCAGCTTCTTTGTTTGAAAAAATGTAAGTATATATTTTTTAGAGCTTTTATTATGTCTTAAGTAGCCAGCTTATTAGTTAATTAAGTTATAATATATAGCTCTCATAATTTCTGTAATTATTTTAAGTTAATCAATCTTACATTTCATCTAAAACTTTCTTTCTACGTATGTTAATCTAAAATGCGAACATTTTACGCTCTTATATAATATTAAAAACAACGAAATAATCAAGAAGTATGGCTATTGTTGCTAAATGTCATCTCCTTTTACTTTTAAAATTAGCTAAGCGAAAGCTATACATTACTTTTTTTATTTGTTTCAGGAATAACGAACAAAAAATTAGATTGGCTGATATTTTATTAGTGGAGTTGATTTGCGGTATCTGCTTGGAGTTCGTGGCGGAGCTTGGAAACCACAATATAGTCCAGTGCCCGAGAGGGCATATCATGTGCGAAACATGCTTTTTAGAGTAAGTTACAGTCATTAGATAATAACTTCATCATCATTTCAATAAGTCACCATATTATTTTACTTAATGTTAGCAAATTATTTTTTAACATTCACTATTAAAATATACTTTTTTGATCACAAAGATTTAATTAGAGCAAATTTAATAGTTGTATAAAAACTACATTTGATTTAATAGTTATGTTATATGTTTAAACATATTTTTTTTTTTTTTACAACCCATTACATTTCGTTAGCCTATGGTAGTACTGCTAATTTATAGAATAATATTTTTAATAATTCCATGTTCCATAGAATTCTCATATAGCAAAATAATTTCACATCAAAATAATAAAGCAAAGGAAAATAACTCAGGCAGAAAATAATTCTAGTTGGGAATGCTAAACATAATTTAGAAATTATATAGTATTAAAAGTTTTCTATTTTTTCTATTTTTCTACATTCAGATATGCCAATTATGGGTATGAGCTATGCCCAACATGCCGTACGGACCTGTGGGAGATGCGAATCCGCGGGGGTGAAGCGATCCAAAGGATTATTAACCGAATAGCAAGCGAAATCGTCGCCCCCCGCCCAAAAGACCACCTCCCCGAAGCCGCCCGCCCCCACGCCAACGCCCTCCAACCCGTTGCCCCACTCGCTGACCCACACGCTGCCCCACTTGCTGCCCCACTCGCTGCCCCACACGCTGCCTCACACGCTGCCCCACTCGCTGCCCCACTCGCCGCCCTCATTGAAGCTCCCGCAGCCCCCCTCAACATCTACCCCGCAGAAGATGCACACCTCCTAGCTCAACTCTTTCCCCTCCTGCCGCCCGCCCCCGTCGCTCACCGCCCCGATGCTCCCAATCATTTAGTGGTTCTCGACGAGGATTTTGTTATGATGGAGGATGTAAACAATGACGTTTTGAACTCACCCCCCTATGAACGTGAAGATGAGGGTTTCTTCGAGGGGGGTGATTTCATCATCCTAGTCAATCGACCGCTAAATGATCGGGAGCTAATAGAAATATTGGATAGCGATGAAGAGGTTTAATGCACATATATTTTTTTTTATTCGGTTTAATTTTTTTATTAGCTTATTTTTTGATGAATTTATTTGTATATATTATATATAGGTGTTTTAGATTTTAGGCTTAGGTTAGGTATTAACAAACATTTGTATATAGATTTTTTAGCTATTAATATTATTATTAGATATTATATAATTTTAGATTTATATGAAATTTCACTCTTTTGTAAATATTTATATTTTTTATTTGAATAATTATATACTTATCTATTTTTTAAAAGTTTAGCGTCTTATTTGCGTTTTCCCAAAATATGTTATAAACTAGTATTATGAAAAAAACTGATAGAAGTAAAATTGATGACTACATAATTTTAGAAGTTAAATGTTGATGAGAATATTGAATTTTTTTATTAAAATATCTAAAGTAAATATCTAATTGATTTTTTTTTTAGCGCTAATTGGGATTTTAATTAACT
>OY987328.1:108014512-108258512 GCA_963920685.1 Polydrusus tereticollis | reverse complement strand
CGATAAAAGATTTGTACCCGTGACTTCGCCTGCAGAGAATATTTTTAAAATGGTCTTTCTGTAAAGAAAAATGCTAATTTTGTCTAAAACAATTTAAAGAAATTGTCTTTGTCCAGCTACGACCGCCAGGACATATGAGTTTTCCTTGCCAAGAAAGGATATGTGCAGGTACTATGTTAGTTGGAGTATACAGTTAGTAGTTAGAATTCACTATATATATTTTAACAACAAATTGATCACATCAGCAGAATCACAGTAAACGTTCTGTAATACAACAAGTTTTTAAAATATCCGCTAAGGGAACATAATTAATTTAAAATTCATAAACAATTTAATGACTGGAATCGTCAGAACTTTCAGAAGTAGAATCGTTTTAGGTTGGATTACTACTGGCGCTATAGGTGATGATACAGAATCCATTTTTTGTTTTTATAACATGAGCTACACAATTTTTCCATACATCGCTACTCATTTCGTTATTATCTGCCGAATATTATCAAGGACAACTACACTTAAATTTGGAGATTAATTATTGAGTGTTATTCTTTGCTGACTGTACTGTCTACCAATCCATACATAACAACATCATGAGTATCAAGCGAGGATTCCATTATAACCATTAGATTTTCTAATTTTTTTTATGTTTAAAGCCACATTTTAATAATATACCACGCAATGTTTCTAAAGATTGGTACTTATAATCAGGGTAACCTCGAAATTTATCACGAAGCAGTTCTAAAGTTGGCACTACATTATCCTCGTAAAAGTTGTAAATCGTTCGCAGAATAAAATCCCTTCTAGTATTGTCAGCCGTTTTGAATTTTTGGTTTATTGGTTTGCGGAGCGCTTTATGAAATGACCGGTTACAGTCCCCAAATTAATTACGTTATAAATTCTGATAAAGCCCAAGTTCTGTTAATTCATTACAAGCACATTCTTGTACAAAGCGCGTTTTCAGTTGTTCCGAATTTTCTTTTTTTAAACCCGCGTACATATTTAAAATAATGCGTTGACATTAAACATGTAAATCTCTGTTTCTTAATTCCGGACTTATTTCGCTTTCGATGGCCGACTCTGGCACCGACTCATATTCCTGCGATAATTCACCTTGACCTTCTGTTTCAAATTGTCACCAAAAAGGCATACTAATATAATAAAATATAGGTACCAAGTAAAAACTTACTTGTCTAAAACTACACAGTTGCAGCAGAAAATGAAATATGTAAATTACAGTAAATCGTTTCAACCAGTGACGCCGCTGTCCGATTCCCAATATCGCATACCTCAAACATCAACTGATTTTAAAGTTGATAAGGGATCACCCAATTGGCAGAACCTTTAACTATTTGCTGTTCTTGTCTACAGCATACAAGCTTGTATTTAAATGCTGCTCTATTAATTTTCTCACTTGGAAAAAACAGTTCGCGCTTTAAGCTGCCAGTGGGTCTCGACGGTCTATCGCCAGAGTGTTGCCAGTTCTACAAAGTTTTCGTAAGTGTAGGAGGAACATAAGGGTTTTTTAATTGTTTATTTTTTTTGTTTAACAACTGTGAAATTCCTTTTTAGTTTGATTTAAATTATTTCTGTATAAATAATATTTTTGAAGTACTAAAAAAATTATTATAATATTCATGAATGACTTGTTCCTTTTTTCTTTGACATTGAAATTAAAAGTACATTTGCAAACTAGCTTTTAAAGAGAGTTACTGCCTGTCAATCAAATACGAATATAAAAGAACACTTTTAATAATAAAAACTTAAAGAATTTGAAGAAAAAGATCTGACAACCCCGATTATGATGCCGGTCCCTTTGAAGCCCGGTCGAGGCTTTTTTATGTCATCAAACTGACTTTGGAAAAAGTATATCTTAACTTACAATTTTTTATGGGGGGTTTCGATATAGAAAATACGAAATTTTTAATATAACATAATTATGGTAGGGCTTATTGCTACTGGTATGCACTATCTACAATAAGATAAGGAGTCTTAAGTCTAATAAATGCGGAAAATACTTATTATATTTCGCACTGGTAGAACCACACAACCGCCAATACTTTTAGGACATCCCACATAACTTAAAAATTGTTTGACTTCTTATGACCCAGCTGAAACTGAATTTTATAAATAAGGGCAATTGTCAACAAAGTGGTTATACCCAACAAAATTTATCACAGTAAGAAGGTGTATCTAGGTTATTTTTTAAACGACTTATTTGTACTCAACGGACAAATGTGTATAAACAAAGGCGCGTGTGTGACCAATCCGAGTTCCTGTTACTAAAAAAAAACGTGGTAATGTAACACAGAAGCATATTAAGGTGTCGCGGTATTCTTGTGTTACCGAACATTTTTTTAATTCGTGTTTAGTAGGCGAAAAAAATACGTATATCCAGCATTTGCGGTCAGTTTTTAAACTACCTCTGCTTGTGCCTGAATCTATTTTTCAATATGAAGAGTATAACAATTATAAGTTTGATTCTACTACTACTTAAAGATGGTAAGTAAATACTTCTCTAAAAAGATGAGTAAGAAAGGGTGTTTTTCATGTATCATACTAATGAAAATAAACAAAACCCTTAAAAACTGTTAAAAAACGTTTAATTGAATTATATAAATTGGAATCCTAATTTAATTTAATTAAATCTCCAATCTCTTTTTAGTCCTTTCACTCTCGTGAGGGTTGAATCTAATTACGCGTACGAGCCATTTTTTAAGAAGTAAACATGCATTAGATATTTAGTCTGTTTCGTTGTGCGATATTCTTTATATAAAGTGCCTAAGGGAATTTGTGGACACCCCTGCAAAATGTATTTGAAACACCCAACAATTTTTATATTTACCTAGGATGAAAAATAAAAAATTTAAGGAGGTGGGACATAATGGTGAATCACCTTGTACATTGTTTTTAAAAGTAAATAAATATACTCAATATCAGAGTGAAACAGTGTAATTTTCAAATTATTTTTTACACTTTAATACTTTTTATTAATTGATTAATTACAATGGGAAAGCACAGGTTGGGTATGTCAAAAATATTTAAATTGTGATAAGATAGTACATTATATTCCTAGGTTAAAAAGTGAGGTATTATACAGCGAACGCCGAAGGATATAATGTGCGAGATATACAGGGCGTCCGGGAAAATGTGGGAAATCTTTTGGATTTGAATAGAACATGCAAAAATAAAATGACAAGTTCCTGTAAAATGTTTTCTTACAGGCCGTCCTTAATGAGATATGGCTTTTCTTGAGTACCTAACTTTCAAAGTAAATTTCCCTCATTTTCCCGGACACCCTGTATAACAGCTTTCTCAACTGAAGTATACACAGAGTGGCAAAAAAGTCGCGTATAATGCCTGTAACTTTTGAAATACCTCGTATACGAAAAGGTGACCTTTATGAAAGTTATTCAGTAAATTATTTTCCACATTTCTACCTGCATGAATTTTTTCTGTTATTTCTGGTTTGGTTGCCATAGAGACTAACTTACTTTTTTTAAATGGATCACCCTGCATATGATTGCATATTTAGATTTTACTGGGAAAGCTCTGTATTTTTTGTATTTCAAATTTTCACCTATCTGCAAGCGTTTCCCAGAGAATGACAGCTCAAAAATGAAAGACTTCCTAATTATAATTATTCCTACCTAATACCCACCAGTTGAGCCAAAGTGTTTTTATGACAGCGACCTAAGAGGTATCAATTTTGAGTTAAGTTGATTTTCTGTTGTCTGATTTCTAATTTGTTTACACTATGGTTCATCTGAATGAGAGACAAGGAGTTGAAATTTTAATATTGAGCGGTTACGGAAATGTGAAGAGATCGCAAGATCAGGTTTGTCAACTTTTCAATGAATTATGTCCAAATAGGCCTCCAATAAATCAGGAAACGGTGTGTTGAGTGGCAAAGAAATTTCGAGAAACAGGCAGTGTTAGGGAAGCCGCTAGATCAGGTCGACCTAAAACAGCAACCGGGGGAGACAAAGCTTTGGATATCATGCTCTCAATACATGAAAATACAACACAATCATCTAGGCCAATCGCAATGGATTTTAATGTGTCTCATCAGTTAGTAAAAAAATTGTTTAAGCAGGAGAAGTTGCATCCCTATAATATAAAGTTGATGCACGAGTTAAACGAGGACGATTTTAATAATAGAAGAGCTAAATTTTGTGAGCTGATGATGGAAAGATGCAATAACGATAATAACTTCGCGCTACTTTTTATTTAAATGGCATTGTTAATAGACACAATTATCGTTATTGCTCTGCTGAGAATACTCACTGCTTCCAGGAAGGTCATACTCGAAGGCCCGAAAAAGTTAATGTTTTGGCGGACATATTGTGGGACCTTTTTTCATAGATGGTAATTTTTTGCGAAAAATATCTGGACCTCCTCAGGAATCACATAATTCCTTCTTCTAGAATAGTTTTACCGGGTGTAAGTAATTGCATAAACGAACAGGTATGGTTTCAGCAAGATGGAGTACCTGCGCATTGTGCGGCAAATGTTAGATAATACATATAAGCGAACAATCTCCAGGAGGTTGGATAGTCAGAAGCGATGCTATTGACTGGCCAGCGCGATCCCCGGACTTAACCCCGCTCGACTTCTATTTGTGGGGACACTTAAAGAACAAAGTCTACGTTAATCGTCCAAATGACTTAGAATCTTTAAAAGTTAGAATTAGTGCTGAAATTCGGGCCATTCCAGAGGACTTCCTTTTAAACGGGGTTCAGGGATCGACTGGCGCTCTGCTTAGCAGAAAATGGTGGTCATTTTGAACACCTGATCCAGTGAAAAGGTTTCACTTGTTTATTATTCCGATGTTAAGTTGTTCAATTTTCTTAGCTATTTATTCTGTTATTATAAAGTTTGTTAGAAATTTTAAATAAATAAAAATTTGAAATACAAAAATTCAGAGTTTTCCCAGTAGAATCCAAATATGCAATCATATGCAGGGTGTTCCATTTAAAAAAAGTAAGTTGGTCTCTATGGCAACCCAACCAGAAATGACAAAAGAATTCATACAGGTAAAAATGTGGGGAATAAATTACTGAATAACTTTCATATTTTGCGTATACGAGGTAATTTAAAAGTTACAGGCATTATGCGCGACTTCTTTGCCACTCTGTATATTAAATAGATGTTTCATATCGTCAGGAAAGTAAGGAACGGACTAGCCACCACACTCGTTAGACCAAAATCATGACAGGTCATTTTTATTGATTTTATGAGTCTTTATTGATTACATAGAATATTAAAATTTCATTAAATTATAGATGTCGGTTCAAAAGTCACTGGGTTCGACTTTAGGGCTCTGTAACTCCGTTTAGGAACACTTTAGGATTTTTTTTTCTATAACAAATTAGGGTTAGTTTATATATGCTCCCCAGAGTATGCCATATACTAACCGGACACCCTGTAGATCGCCTTGGTCACGCTTGCCATAAATTAAGTCATATCTCCATTCGGATATTATTGGAGGGGATTAAGCACACCCCACAATAATAACCGGACAACAAGCAAATCCTCGTGTCAGCAATATAATACAAATTGAAGAGGAAAGAAAAATCCAAAATTCTTTACAAATATTTAATATCTTGCTCTACGCGTTTCGGTTTCTTAGACCATTTTCAAGAGCTGTCTAAAAAGTTTATTTATATAACAATCTCAATTTCAAATCAAAATTATTAGGCATTACTTACATAATATAATCACAAACTTTACATTAAGGACACAAACAAGCTCACAATGGTGAGCACAGGTTAACTAACTATACAGGGTGCCCGAAATTGGTGCTGACAGTATTGCGAATTTGGAAACTAGAAGAGATAGAAAGGCGGTTAAATAGGGATAGTTTTAGGCAATTATATAAGTAGTTTATTGGTGCTTACGGATCGATTCTGGTTCTTTTGGGTTTTGAGATATTTTGAATAAACCAAAATGTTGCATTTTCTTAGGCAGTCACTTTTTTATTACCCAATATTTTTTAAATCCGAAAACACATTTTCATTGCCACTTTTAATATAGAAGATGCCTACCTAATCATATTTTGGGTACAACGTTTCGGTTTCCTGTAACCATCATCAACTTTCTTTTCTCTTATGATCGCCATATTGGATTTTTTACTTATCGAAAAGTACCTAATTTTTCCTATACTATGATATCAAACACTAATACAAAATAAAAATTTATAACCTCAAAATAACAAAAATATCATATTTACGAACATATTTGGCAACACCGACATATCGAAAAGTTCTTTTGCTTAAGAATAAAAGTTAATTAAGTAAAATATACTAAGGTTCAAAATGTCGACCATTTTTTTCAACGCATCGCTGACATTTTTTTTTACAGATCTAGTTACACGATTAATGGTATTACGGTTAATATGACTAAAAATATTCCTAGTTCACTGCTCAAGAACTTGGCGAGTTTCAGGGGGATTAAATTCGTATACCTCATTTTTGACAAATCCCCATAAATAAAAGTCTAATGGGGTAAGGTCCGGAGACCTAGCAGGCCAGCGCACAGGACCACTGGTACCTTTTCACCAAAAGTCTCTGATAAAAAATTTTGTACTTGTCTGGAATTATGCGCGGGACAACCATCTTGCTGCAGCCACACGTTATTAAATTGATGATTGGGAACAACTTCTTGAAGAGCAGGAATAATTTGATTTTGCAACATTGCAAGGTTTCTTGGACCGGCCAATGTTTGGTCATAAATAAAAGGACCAATTAGCTGATTTTCTAAAAATAATAAAAAGTATGCAAAAGATCCATCGTAATTATTTTAATATTGCTAAATAAATTGTGAAGATAAATAATTCAAGCATTTTTTTCAGTTCATTTAAACCAAAATAAGATATTTCTTACTAATTATTCCACACCACACATTAAATCCAAATCGTACTTGCAATCTGCGTGGTTCGAGTAATTGCGGGTTTTTAAAAGCCCAGTGATGGTGATTATTTTTATTAAAGATTCCACAGTTGGTGAAATGTGTTTCATCTGTCCATAAAACATTATCCGAAAATGTGAGATTTTCTCGACATTTACCAAGATACCAGTTACAAAAAATGACTCTCCTATTAAAATCACCTTCTTGAGGTCCTTGTACAATTGTTGGCTTATAAGGATGGTATTTAGCAACTTTTAACACATCGTGAACGGTGGATTTTTTGAATTCCAAGCTGTGTGTTAGCGATTCTTGTAGATGAAGTCGGATATTCATTAAAATGTTCTAAAATTATTCTATTACGATTTTCGTTATCTATTCCATATTCTTTGGGACAAGGCTTTTCAAAACTGCAAAATTCTTGTAAGTTTCTAGTCAGTGTAGAAAAATACGCTCTGCTGGGTTGTCGTCTTTCATAATAACATATCAAACTTCTCTTCGTTAGAATAATCCATTGTTAATGATGTTTATTACAACGTAGAAATATTATTTGACAGATTAAAAAATTTCATTTGTTTAAAGTTCAAAGCCTTCTAAACAAAAATGTTACAATAAAAAACTTATCGAAATAGGTATGTATCTATTAGATAGGTAAGGTACCTACTATATTTTTATGATTTTTAAAAAAGTTATTACATTTTAACTTTAATTTAAAGTAGTACAAACTTATATTGTTATTTAATTAACTTTATTCTTAAGGAAAAAAACTATCCGATATGTCGGTGTTGCCAAATATGTTCGAAAATAAAATTTTTTGTTATTTTGAGGTTATAAATTTTTATTTTGTATTAGTGTTTAGTATCATAGTATAGGAAAAATTAAGTAGGTACTAATAAAGCACAGTTCACCTACAAATAAGAATACCTAATAATAGTTATTGTTAATTGAACATTACACAAACAAAACAGAAAATAAGGGGAACACGTAAGGTGAACAGACTGGTTTTTCTGCATCTGGGCCATCAAGTATCATGGGCAGGGTGTGTCAACTGTCAATTTGGGTGTAATGAATCTGAAGTAGTTCAGAAATATTGATATGATGTTTTTAGACATTCGAAATAGATCAGAAATATTTCTGAAAGGAAGTGTACTATGTGGGTTATCCGCACCAATACAATAATCATATTATTTATGTGTGTATTTTTGAATACTGTTGTAGTAAATGCCCAAATTAACCCACACCAAATACGAAAGTGTATATCTAACACGTTAACTCGAATTCATTTAAATAAGATAAATAAGAAAAAAGAAAGTTGATGATGGTTACAGGAAACCGAAACGTTGTAACCAAGATATGGTCAGGTAGGCATCTTCTATGTAAAAAAAGGCAATAAAAATGTGTTTTCGGATTTAAAAAATATTGGGTAATAAAAAAGTTACTACCGATCTAAGAACATGCAACATTTTGGTTTTTCAAAATATCTCAAAACCCAAAAGAACCAGAATCAATCCGTAAGCACCAATAAACTACTTACATAATTGCCTAAAACTTTCCCCATTTAACCGTCTTTCTATCTCTTCTAGTTACCGAGATCGCAATACTGTCAGCACCAATTTCGGGCACCCTGTATAAAATTGATCAACGGGATAAACCCCAAAAACATTTAAAAATAAAACAAAATATACCGAACCAGAGCGACGTCTAAGTTGCACAAAAGGAGGTAGTATTATTTAAACAAACATTCAGTACTTAAACTTGTTCCCAATTCTCGCTGCTTCTCTATAGTGGGCGTTGACAGGATCGTTCAAACACTTAATTTGATAATTTATCTCTAATTTGGTTATTTCTATATTTAGACCACCTAAACTCGTTTACAATTCTCGTTGCTTCTCTATAGTGGGCGTTGACAGGATCGTTTACACACTCAATTTGATTATTTATCTCTAATTTGGCTATTTCTATATTTTCTAAAAAAATTCAGCTTATGATCTTGTCATTAGGCGATTTCTAAGAGTTTAAAAAATGTTCTTTTATTCTAATAATAAAACTACGTCCTGTCTGACCAGCATATTTAGCTGTGCAAGAGTTACAGGACAACAAACATACCCCACTTTTGTCAAGCACGTTAATTGAATCCTTTACTCTCGAGAATAAGCTACGTAAATTGTTTACTGATTTGTAAGCTATTTTAAAATTGTTGTTTAAGGACTTCAATACATTACCCACCCTCAGAGAAACAGCGCCTAAAAAAGTTAGTCTTAGGTATATACCTAGGAGGTTGAAAAGATGTTATGGTCTTATCCAAGGGTCAGTCAACACCTTCTTAAGCATGTTGACTGACTCCTTGGATAAGAACATAACATTGTGAAGAATTTTGGATCTTTCTTTTCTCGTCAATATGAATAATCTTCACCCCGGAGATATTATCTATGATTCAATATTTAAATACAATACAAAATTGTAGAAATATATGCCAAAAAATTCGGTAAGAAAAAAAATATCTATTTACTACGCGAATTATGACGTGCTATTAGCATCGCACAATTGTCATCCCGGCACCTTATTATAGTCCCTTTATACATAAATAACTAATTATTATTCCCAGTGAAATCGCAAAGCTCCTGGTTCGACCCAATAAAAGATGCCCTTTTCTTACACAATTTTGTTGAATCAAACAATACACTCCAGGACTGCGTCTTCCGGCCGTCAAATGCCAAGGATATGTGCCCAGATCCAGATGTTAGGTGAGCGATACCATACGTATTATTTTCAGTGCGGTCTTTTAACTCAATCATTTGATTATGTGGATAACAACATAAATAATTTCAGGTATATTTTGTACAATAATGGTCAAAAACAGGTGTATGATCATACCCAATCAGATTGGCTTAGGCAAAGTATATGGGATCCAAACAAGGAGAATATGTTTTTGGTTCATGGATACGCTGGAGGAGATGATACATTACCTATAAACGTATTAAGAGATGGTAATAAATACTACTTAATAGGATCAGAAAAATATATATACACTATGACACATAAATTAGTATTGCAACAAATCGAAAAAGTCTTAAAATACTTTTGTTTTCGTTTTATTGTACAGTAGACTGAAGCACCGGCTAACAACAAATCCTTTGAAACAGAGTTTAAAACAAGATGCATGGTAAAATACTCTAGAAATAATTAAGTCAATTAATTAAATAAACAAAGAGCGAACTAAAAATACTACTAATAAATATAATTTAAAATTATATTAACGAGTTTAATATCCGATTGCATATCCATTATTGGCCATAACTTTGGCACATATTCCAGGCGCATGGAGTTGATTAAATTGTCTGATATACGAAGTGGCATGTTTCTCTAATCCTCTGTAATTTGTCTTTCCACCTCTTCCTTAGATGCTGGCCATTTGGTGTAAACCAGAGCCATAAAACATATATAATAAAAAAAAATACCTCTTCCCATAGGTTTTTTATGGGGTTGAGGTCGGGAGATTGAGCAGGCCAGTCTAAAACTGTAATATTTCTTCTGCCTTCCCTCAGAGGCAAAGCAACCCCATAAAGTAACACTAGCCCTGCTTAACTGTAGGCGACAGTAGGCGTTACATACTTGGGATAAAGCGCCAACAATTTTATTTCTGCGGATATTAAGGGTTTCTTTGCTGGTCCTCTACTGTATAACCGTGCCTGCACTAACCTTCTTTGAATAGTTCGGCAGCAAATGTTTGTATTTGGCATTTCGGCTTTGATCTGAGGACCCGACTTTCACGGGTCGTTTTAAGAAATGCGCTCTATGTAACTAACCTGTATGTCTGGGCATTTATTTTTCTCGGCCTGCCTGTCTTGGCGATAGTATCCAAATGACGCATTTTATTGAAATATGAAATTATTCATGAAACAACAATAGGAATTAGCGAGAACCTTCGAGTATTGCAACTTATTTTTCTCCATCTTAAAAAGCTTGCAAAACTTGTGACCCTAAATCCTTGGATAAAGCAATTCATTTTCCCAAAATAAATATGCTTCTGGTTGAGATGTGCTCTCTTTGAAAATAATCTCTGCCTTACCATTAAGGACCTTACAGGTTTTGGCTGAAGCGATAAATTTCTTCTTTCTCAGAGGTATTTTTCCGTCTTGTCTAAAGTAGTCTATGGTTATCCCACTACACAAGGATGGTGGTCATAATACCCCTTCAACTCTTCGACCAGTTCCGTTACCTCCCACCTTATTCAAAATGGTAGACAAAATTGTGATTGTTGTTCTCTCGACATTCATGATTTCTCGAATTCTTTCATTTCTGATTCTCTCGAGGCTTGATATGTCAGCGGATCTTCGCCATTAATCAATTTCAACAGCAAGTGGCGCCTTCATTCAATAGATATGTAATAGAGTTGAGCCAGAAAAAAAATATTTGTGGCATTTTTATTTAAGTAACATAGCATGGAAGATACATTTAATTTTTAGTCAAAGTTGTGAGTATTATATAAAAAATTCCCTCATTCACAATTTCTTTACTTTTGTAGCTTACATTCGAAATGGTTCTTACAATACTTGGGTGGTTGATTGGGGAGTTCTAGGCGAAGCTCCTTGTTACAGAGCTGCAGTAAACAATATGAGAGCTGTAGCCAGATGCACTGGAGAGTTTATTTCAGCCCTAAGAATTGCTGGCTTGCCGACAGATAAACTTACTTGCATCGGACATTCACTAGGTAAGCAAATAGCAATGTGTTACTTTGTTATTAAGTCCTGCTTTCTAATTAAGGATATTTTAGGAATTATCGCTAAATTCGAAGAAAAAAGTTTTCGGTTTTAGGTGCTCATGTTTGCGGTCTCATCTCAAAATACGTTCTGTTCCGCATGCATCGCATCGTGGCTCTGGACCCAGCGAGACCAATGGTTACAAATCAGATCAAACTGAATATGGGCGATGCGTCGGCCGTCCATGTCCTCCATACCAACGCAGGGCATTATGGAGAAGGAGGTCGGGGTGGTCACGTCGATTTTTGTATCAATGGGGGACGGATACAGCCTTATTGTGAAAATGGAGATAGTGAGTACAAAATTAGTTTGAGCCTTAATTGGACGTCTTGAAGGATTATTATACATTTAAATAATCTGAATCAACGCTGAGAAATATTGAGGAATATATTACATCAAAAGTCTATTTACTCAGTGTCGGCTCGTGGACTGGCTGTCAAGGTCGACAGGAGGAATAATATTATACTTGATTATAATTTTATTATGGAGGCAGATAGTTGAGATATTAATTATTCTAATATTAAGTAGATAAAAACTTATATAGACGTAAGAATGATAAAAATAGATAAATTGGAATAAATATATTAATGTTTATAAAAAAAAATCTACTATGTAGAATACAACAACTTAATTTTTAAAATTTAGTCATCATGTTCCGAGTAGTCCGATGAACTATCGTCGTTGAGGTTCAGAGAAATTATAAGGGACTCTACAGTGATTTCTAGCATGTTATCAGCTTCCCTCATTCTTTCTTCTATTTCAATCACATGATCGACGCACTTACTCCATTATTTACAATCCACTGTCTTTATTCCCTCTTGCGAGAGGTTTCCAACGTCTCTAATGTTAAAAGTGGTGTTATGCCTTGCTACAAACACCAATTCTATGGGGTTTAAATTACAGTAGTATGGCGGAAGGCGAAGTACCGTTATATTTCGTTTTAAAGCGATTTCGTCGACAACAAATTTCGTGCAAACACGTACAACTTTACAATCTCCAGTAGCTCCTTTTCTAGCATATCTTTATAAAATGGCTTCTTATTTACAGTAAGCTAATGAAAGATGTTATTTTTTTTCCAAGAAGACGTTGGTATTTTTTCGGATTTTCTTGAGTGGTAGCTGTCATTATCCATGACTATAACAGACCCAAGAGGAATAAGATCTAGCATTTGCTGGAAGTATTCTTCAAAGACATCAGCGTTCATGTCTTCATGATGGTGGACCATCCATCCATAAAAGCTTGCCTCGCGCTTTTTATGTTTATCCTGCCATATTTTCATTTCATTTAACCAAGTTTCGTTCATATAATAGATATTCCTGTTTTCCCTTCGAAACTGTCTAACTGTCCTCAAATATCGTCGGCGCCAGCAGATTTTCTGTTTTGAACTTTTTCATAACAAAAATTCATTTTCTTTTTCTATTTCGTTTTCCATAGTTTCTTCTTACCCATGGGTGGAATGAAATCACCCTTTTTCATTTCAGACATTATTTTGTTCAAGGTAGGAATTTATTTTTTTAAGTCAAACGAGTGTATTATTCTTCTGATGACAATCTTTTCATCCTCATTTATTACCGTTTCTTTTTTTCCTGTACTTCTCTTTAGTAACCTGATGGGGCCGCGTTTATCCTTGTGCACTAGTCGGTATATTGTTGACTGTCCTACTCCAGTCATATTCCAATACATTTCAACTATTTTTGTAACTCCGAATGTTGAACTTTCGTGGCGAGGAGTGTTGAACACATTGAGAATAATAATTTTCTCATTTTTAGAAAGCGCAGTTTTACTAATTCGTTTCTTAGCAACAAATTCAGAAACACTAGGCATTCTCAAAAACAAAGTTTTCCAACAACTGCCGGAAAGTAACTAAACATTTCAAATTTTTGAAACAGTGAGGCACAGGTTGGTAAACTACCTGTGCCTTTACCTACCCAATCTTGGAACCCCTGACAATAAACATAATTAAATAATAATAATTGGACTACATCTATGGAATACGGCGAAGACTACTGGGTTTTATAGTTCAATAATAATTTATTACTCTCTCGCATTAAGCAACATACTATTGTCGTAAGCAAAGGCAACGAGCGCGACCCGACTTACTTTAGGACTTAGTGACGTCACACAGCGGTTTCCCCGAGTCGATGCTCCTAAATTATTTGAAAGGCTTTAGAGGCCTCAGAAAATTAAAATTTTTTGCAGCTCGCACTAAATTTACGAAATCTTTCAGAAAACGTAATAAAAAAAAATGCTAAATGACCCCATTGTCATTTAGCAATAATTATTGCGAAAAGATAAAGTGCGGCTCTTTTAGATTTTGACACCGATCTTGTGGTTTTGTTTTGATCGTGTGAAAGTAAATCGATTCTACATTAACATTTTTTTAGTTGATGCTCAGTTATGCAGTCACATCTGGGCCATATGTTATATGGCAGAGAGTTTGGTACCGACTCTGCAAAAGAGAGCAGAGCCTTGCTCTAGGAGATGTCCGTCAGGTCCCCGACCACCAAATAGGGTTGGAATACCTGTTATGATGGGACAGTCGACTCCTTTGACGTAAGTATAATTTATTTTCTAAAAATTGGTAACCAACAGAAGTTTATTGATTTTGTGACAGGTTGATTTTTTACTCTACATTTCTTTTTAGTGCTGCTGGATCTTATTGTGTGCATGATAATTATCCACCCTATTGCCCACAAAAAAGTGGCGATATTGGTGACGTCAGATGTTGCCTAAAACCACCAGAAATTTAAAGCTCAGATGGTACCTACTTCATTGCACAATATGACTTGGTTTTTGTTTTATTTATTTATTATACCACTATGTTTAGTGACGAAACCTGAATAATGCATAAGTTAATTTTAGTTGTTGTTTTAGCCTAATTATATTATTTTGATGTTGTAAATTTTTGTACCTTACCTTTATATCCGATTTCTTAAATAATAAAATTAACTTCAAAAAATGTGTATAGTTTGCAAAATAGGAGATAATAAGAACCGTAGATAATACAACGTGTTTTGGATTTCCATTGTCATGATTTATTTTTCTCACAACGTTTCCACTCTCTGTTTGTCATTATTTACTTTTCTTACAACGCTTCCACTCTCTAGTGAAAACGTTGTAGAAAAATGGTAGTGCAAGACACGTTCATCATTCACGATTGAACTAGTACAGGGGTACGCCCACTATATCCTGAGATGGCTGGCCATCTTAGGTGAGTGGAGCTTTAAATGAATTCGAGTTAACGTGTTAGATATACACTTTCGTATTTGGTGTGGGTTAATTTGGGCCTTTACTACAACAGTATTCAAAAATACACACATAAATAATATGATTATTGTATTGGTGCGGATAACCCACATAGTACACTTCCTTTCAGAAATATTTCTGATCTATTTCGAATGTCTAAAAACATCATATCAATATTTCTGAACTACTTCAGATTCATTACACCCAAATTGACAGTTGGCACACCCTGCCCATGATACTTGATAGCCCAGATGCAGAAAAACCAGCCTGTTCACCTTACGTGTTCCCCTTATTTTATGTTTTGTTTGTGTAATGTTCAATTAACAATAACTATTATTAGGTATTCTTATTTGTAGGTGAACTGTGCTTTTACTGAATAATTATATTATGGATAATAAAACTGAGGTAACTATTTTAATAATAGGTATATTAATAATTTTAGGTTAGGAACATTTTTTGATTTTCCCCGCTTTAGTTTATTTATTAAACTTGAGTTGTTACTGTTGTGTACTACCTGTATAAGTTGATAACACACAAACTTTCCTGTCCTTGATGTATGAGAGATTGATATTTTTATACCAGGGACCTATAATATGAAGCTTGATTTGTAAAACTTTTCGCCACCGCTTCTGCTCGTTGTCACCGTTCCTGCTCGTCGCCATCGTTCTAAGGGTATTTATAAAAGACGAACTGCACCGCTGTAAATTCGCGAGAGAAGTAACGTATTTTGAGGTTAGAATATTAATTTTCTTTGAAAAAGTGGATAATGTGACCAGTATTTAATGTTATTAAACTATGAGATAAGTTACGCCATAGTGTTGTGTGTATAAATGCTGAAATCGTAGGAATATGGAAAATATTGTATTGTATTGTATTGTATATGCTTTTTTATCAAATGAGTCAAAGTTCTTTCTTGCCATTGGCTAAAAGCACGAACGACGAACAGCACAAGGTCAGCGAGATAAAAATTGGTCATGTTGGAACTACGAACGGGAGCGGTGGCGACGAGCGGGAGCGGTGACGACAAGTTTTATAAATGCACCTTTATACCTATATAATATTATGATGATTCGTACTTAAAATTATTAATTTTTAAATTTCTACTTTCAGGGCCCCTTAGAAAGAAGAATTTCAGAGGTAAATGATCATCCTATTTTGTATGCTTATTAAAATTTATTACTTAAAAATAGTTTACATGTTTTTTTAATAAATATGTTCTTGATATTAAATGATATATTATTCCATTTTATATAATTTCAGAAATATTTCTGAAAAACATTTGCCTCTTATTTGAAATATTTCAGAAATGCAATTATGTTATGTTTCAGAAACATAAAATGAAATATTGCTTTTATTTGACATGTTTGGGTTTCTAAAAGATTTCATTAATATATCATAAAGGTTTTAAAATAATTATGGAATATTTAAAATCCTTCGGAGAAACTAATATGAAATATTTCTAAAACATGTGCTGTGAGGGAATAGGTACTCTTTCAATTTTTTTAGTAATTACTGTTGCACAGATTTTATTGGTGTAGGTCATCTGAAACTCCTGCTTCAAGGACATAGTAAGCGTGCGAGCAAATTGACATTCATTCGAATGGCTATATCTGGGACCGTACTGGAACTCTCGAACGAAAGCACCACTTTCAGTATATTCAGTACTTTTTTGGCGTAATCTATAACGAAAGTATTCTTTTATTTATTAAATTATATTGTACTTGAATTTAAATAGACTTTTGTCTCCTTTGATGAACAAAATTTAACACAATATTTTAAAAAAGTCTTTAAACTTATCATTAAATCGATCAAACTTGTTTTTCTTCTTTTTGTCTTTGAAGTAGTATGACTTGAATCCAAGAGCATAGGGCGGCGAATCTGCGGTTTCCAAATAATACGTACCTCTGGTTCTAGAAAAAATAATATTTCTTTACTGAAAGTTTAAAAGAACAACCAACAGAAGACGCAAAGTGTCGGCCTCCAACTATTTGTATTTGTTTTATTAATAAAAATGGGGATTCTTGGAAAGTTTCATGAGAAAGCGTGGAACAATTAAAGGACTCTATGCAAAAAGTTTCTATGTTACTTTTTATAATTCTAAAATATTCATAATTTTATTTCTTAATTTGTTTTGTAAATATTGCCATTTGAGATCGTGCTAATCTTTTTTCTATATAACTTATGCCTTATATTATCTTTAATATCCATAAGTCTCCACATATATTCTTTCAGTAGTATTATTTTAAAAAATTATAATAATTTGCACTTAGGGACTTTTTAACAAAATTACACAGTTTTAATTTTAACATAAACCTAAACATATTTAAACTATTTAATAAAACAGAACAAACGTGGAATGTATCCCTTTCCAGCTTCTTGAGTTTTAAAAAATTCTCGTATGCGTTCATTGGAATAAGGTTTACCAGAAGTCTTGTGGATATCTCACCTTATAGAGCGTGAAGGGACTAACATAATCTCCAGTCATACTATGTCCCATTTTCGGTTTTTTAGTAGTCGAAAACATATAACAGATCTACATTTTGAAATTGCTGGAACAGACTATTTAATTTTATCTGAATAAAGTTTTTTTTTATAATTATTTACTTTTAGTGTCACAAAACTATCAGAATCTGGAATATTGAGGGTTACCTACTTTTTCAATTTTAAGTCTCTTTCTCAATCAATGAAAAGCATCGATCTGTTGGTATCATGGAATGTCCTGGAATAGGATAGTATACAACAACAGCGTCAAATTATCTGGATGCGCAAAGAGAATCTAAGTACGTGAATAATGATCTGTTTTTATTCTGCGAGTAGCAGTTATCACAGAAAATTGACAGTTCAGTTTGTTCGTCGGTCTTGTGTATTGTATATGGAGGGCTTTAGGAAGGAGGCCAATCGCAATACATCGATTCCGGTCCCACTTTTGCATCGGTAATTCAGCTTCAAAAACTGCCGCCAGGATCGCATTGTTCCATTAACGGTGCAAATTTCATGGGTTCTTATGGGAGAATGAACTGTTTTATCGAAATTAGTTAATTTAAATAGTCTACAGACCGAGATATGTGTGAGAGGCGGGTGCGGGATACTCCCTAGATACATAATTCTAGCATGTAGAAGGGTGTATTGCATTCTAAGACACTGTATTATTATTACCAGGAGGATTAATTTTTTCAAATAATAGCGGTCTTTCTACACACTCAAACAACTTTTTATTTGGAAAGGAAATATGTAATTACTGCACGTTTCTATTATACATTTTTTTATTTAAATTCAAACTAAAAATAAATTAACATATGTTCATTATAGGTAGTACGTACACCTTTTAACAGACCTGATAAGAAGAAGATTCTTAACTTATTTATTTTCCAACCAACTTTACAAAAGATTATAAATGGGGATTTTAAAATTAAATTGAAAAGAAACGGAATAAAAATTATAGTATACTAACAACCAAAAAATTAAAATAAAATTTTTTTTTTAACAATAAAATAATTAATATATTAATAAGTTTCTAAAACTTTTTTTAAAAAGTATAACAAAAATAGAAATATCTTATATTTTCAATAAATGTTTTTTTAATAAATATTTAAACCTTTTTTATAGGTATTGATTGTATTTTTAATTGTTTTTGGAATATTATCATAAACTTTTATTATTCTATCATATATATACAATAGGTAGATATCTATAATTGATTGTTTTCCAAAATTGTAGGTAGGTAATATAATTAGGCGCGGGCCTTGAATGCATTTTATGGTTTTATTTTGTAATTTTTTAAAGGATTAATATTCGACGAACTGGCAAACTGATATAAAATATTGAAATTTTGAGTACTTACCTACCTATATTGTAAAGTAAATATTTCTTAAAAGTTTTAAGGGGACGTAAGTAGGTACCTATTATAGTATCTTAATTTGTATAAAATACCAATTAAAGAAGAAATATTATTTCTTAAATTATTAATACCTTTTTAAAGTTAACAGTTTGTAACAATGAATAAATTTTAATTAAATTTTGATTAACATTATTAAAAATTAATTTTTTTTTTAATTTTCAAACAAGGCGAATGCTGCATCTATTCCATTATCGACAAGTGGCTTATTAGGAATTTCCTCTAAGGTACGTTCTGGAATTTCAACTCAAACTGCGTTTAAATTATTTACTTGACAGTGAATATTTTTCATTTTTTTTATTTTTGGCGCCTCCGTTCGCTCACATGGTGGTTTTCGCCTTTTTTTCTTATTTGACAAATAAGAAGGCAGATTAGGTAATGTCGTTGGTAGTGACCCATCCTTTAATGTTGGCTTTCCTCTCTGAATTCTATTAATGGTACCATCAGGTAGTTTAGTTTCGTAAAAACGCAAAATGTCCTCTTCTGGAAAGTGCAACGAACAAACAGCATCCTTTACACCGAAAATTTTGTCTGCTCTGGGAATAATTATTCGCCACTTTTCAAATGTTTCAGGATCCTAATAACAAGACATTATTAATAAACAATATTGTGAACCTTTTGTGGTTTTTGCTTACCTTAGGGGCTTGAAAAAGACTAGGATTTTTCTCACCACGATTTTTCCTGAGCTTTCTATCAGACGAATATCCAGTTTTACACCCCGGCACGAAGCAAACGCTAGTTGTAAAACATTGTACGCCACTCATTGTTTATATTAATAACGCAAAAAAATGATTCCAAAGCTTATTTTTCAAGATATTCGAAAAAAATACCGCACTCGCCTATCAAAACCTGCAAAAAATAGCCGCTAAGCGTGCAGTGGCGCCCTCGACGGCCAACCAGCGAAGTAACGAAAAACAGGGACGTAAATTTAAAATTCGGCCATATTCGATCGGCCTCCTTCCTAAAGCCCTCCATAGTTGTGGCAATAAAAAATACATACCTATGTCAAATCAATATTTTCGAAAAATATGTTTTGTATAAAATGTAATATTAAATATGTTTTCTTATTTCGCACAAACGAGGTCAAGTTATATATTATAATAAATATCTTTTCAAATATATCTATTAAACATTGTGTTTTAATTATTACTAAATATTGTGAATATATTGAAAAATACAAATCTGCAACACTACAAATTTAATAACTATAATTTTTATATTGCGATTTTACAAAACCGCAATATTTTATAAATATTCCGACTTTTTTAAAAATTACTATTTTTTTTTACACAAAATACATAAAATGATATTAAAACTTTATCCTATTCTTTTAAGCTAAGTTAATGTAATAATATATATATACATAATGAAATTCTAGGTACAGAAAAAAGTTCAATGTATAGGCACAATTACTGGTAAGTATAGGTAAGCATTTTACATGGTTAAGAGTCATTAAATAAAACAGTAATATGATATGGCAAACAATCAATGCAGTTCTAGGTGACAGAGTCCTGTCTACTAGAAACTATTTAAATATATATTAATGTCAATGAAATTATTAGGTAAACTCTCTGCCTTTAATTTAGTGTTCACAAAACTCAGAACTTATAAGAAACAAGGCTGCCTAAGTGCCTAACAGCTAAGTTCATTTACTGCTTGCTTCACAAGAAAAGTACAACTGGTTATAGAACCAGAGTTGACTGGTACAAAGCCTTGGTCAGGCCGGTCTTGAGTTATGGTGTACCATCATGGTGCACAATAAGCAGGACAGAGTACAACAAGTTCCAGGTATTGCATCCCAACATTCACTCTATTTCATGACAAAATTACAACGGACTACAACAGATAGACGGAGGTCGCTACAAACCCATTAATTACACAAACTGACGTACAATCCTCGCAGGCTCCACCTACAAGTTTCCGGAGAATTGGCTGCCTCCCTCCAATGGAAAGAGGCTCTAATGCAATGCAATGGCACAATAAGCAACTTGCGGTTCTGCCCAACCCAAATAATGATACGAAGATTGGCCAAGAAGCACCAAAGATTAAAAGGAGTTAAAGGCACTGCCTGACCTAAAAGCCAGAGAGGATCACGAGTAATAGAAGATCATGCAAGATATTTGTCCACTGGTGTTGACTAAAAGATAAGCTGGGTATATGTAATCAGCAAACATATAAATCTGACACTGTTCCGAGATACTCTTCAAATCAGCTGTTTGTGTTGAAGATAGAAGAGAACCCAGAACAGATCCCTAACGAACACCTGAATTAAGTTCTCTAAGGGTTGAGATACAGATGTGGTAGAGTTGTAATAATTATAAGCATAGTGTTCTGAAATATTTACTTTAAGCAGCGAGATAGCCAGTCATTAATACCGCCTTGAATCCCATAGTAATTGAGTTTGGCCAATAAATAGTCAACGTGAACCGTATCAAAGGTTCTCGACATATCTAAAAGAGTTACTAAAGCAAAATTTGGGTTTTAAATTATTGTTTATATGTTCACTACTCGAACATAATATTTAAATTCTCAATATACCTACTGCCGAAAAATTTATATGAGTATTGCACCCCACATTCCGCTAGCCTCGCCCTTGATACTGATTTATGTACTTACAAATAATAAGCATTTTCTCCCATGATGGCCATATTCTCAGAACCATTACATAGTCCCAACATGTACTGAGCAACGTTACCGCATTTTCTTCCTATAAAAGAATCTCCACCAGTCACGGAGTTTCGAATGGATTCTGCGAAGTATAGTCCGGCCATTACGTGGCTACATAAAGGTGGATCTACAAAAAAATTATGTTTAGCGCCAATGGCGGCTCGCGATTTGGCAGCCTGCAGGGTAAACCGAAAAGAAATTTTAAATAATAAGTTTGGCTTCTTGTATTTCGGAAAGTATCAACTTTTGAACTAGTCATCATATCGCCTTGGAAATTTGTGCTAGTATTTTGTACATACCGGGTGTTGCATCGTCGAGCGGGACATAGGAAATCCCATGTAATTTTAAATGGGGTCAATTATTGGCTTCCCTAATTATTTTAGAGAAAAATTCTATTTAGGTTTATTAAAGAGCACTAAAACCCACATTCAAAAGAATAACTTTAGATATTTTTGATGAGCCCGTTTACGGGTTATCGCCGATTTCTTTTGAACTATTTCTCCTTTTTATGGCCCCGTATTTGCGGGCACCAGTCAAGGTAAAAGATGACTGTCAAATAAAGTTGTCATTTTGAAATGTGTGCTTTATTGTTATAAAAACTCGTACATCGAAAATATTAGCCATGAATTACTTACACTTCTGAAGAAAAAATATTGATGATTAAATGGTATTATCAACAGTAATATACCGATAGAGGAGGCGTCTTATCGGTAATACCGATGTTTTTAACAAGAAATCGATTTTCTGACAAATTTTTACGAAATGTAATTTTTACTTATAATCTGATATGATCCCGAGAGCTTTAGCTCGAGGGTCTTATCTTTGATTATAAGTAAAAATTACATTGAGTGAAAATTTTCTTGGAAAATCGAGTTTCGAGTGAAAAACGGAGGTATGAAGATAAGAAACCGCCTCTAGAGGTGTATTTTATTGGATAATTTACTGAACATAAAAATGAAGGCCGTCTGATAAAGGTAAATATACAAGTTAGAGGTGTTACTAATTTTTTATTTAAGTAAAAAAGCTACAAGCGTCTTTTCGAAAGCGTCTTTTCGAGCTAGCGGTAGTCTTATCGGGTAAGACGACCGTTACCAAGGTGGTTGCTATGAAAATGAGCGTTTTGATTGGTTCAATAAAAGTGAGGTGAATTATCAAGGAAATAGTTATCAAAATGTGTCAGACATGTTTGCTGCTCTGTATCCGAATAGACCGATACCTGCAAAATGTACAGTCGAAAGGACTATCAAGAAATTTGAGACAAAAGGCACTGTAATAAATAACTGCAGATGTGAAGAAAGGCAGGAACAAAGAAGAGATGCAAGAAATGATAGGGACTTGCAAGTTTTATTGTGCGTGGAAGAAAATGATGGGAAGATCAGCACAAGGAAACTTGAGGATGACATAGGATTAGATCACACCACAGCGTTACGAGCTTTGACACGACATAAATATTATTCATACAAATATGAAAAGCACCAAGAGCTAAGAGATAGGGACGAAATACGACGACAGGAGTTTTGTTTTGGTATGATGGAAAGAGCAAACATGGATAGGGAATTTTTAAAAAACATTTGTTTCACTGACGAATGCACATTTACCTTAAACAATGAACCCAATGTTTAAAATTATCGATATTCGAGCAAAGAAAACCAACACAGGTTTGTGGAAACAAGGACGCAATATCCACAAAAAGTTAATGTATGGGCTGGGATTTTCGGAGAAAATATTATCGGGCCATTATTTCTTACACGAAATTTAAATGCAGAATATTTTTTGGAACTACTTGAAGATCATATTTTACCTACTTTACATAATGCCGCCAGGGAAAATCAGGAAGTTTGGTACCAAATGGATGGCTGCCCGGCACATAGTACCCTGGCTGTCCGGGAATATTTAAACCGTGCTTTTAATGGAAATGTTATTGGCTTAAATCATACAGTAAATTGGCCAGCCAGGTCTCCTGATTTATCGCCAAATGATTTCTTTCTCTGGGGCCATTTAAAAAACAGGATATACAAAGATAAAAAATACCCAAATCTAGACGAGTTAAAAAATGCTATTTCTGCCGCATGCAATAGAATTTCAGTTTACCAACTAGCGAATGTAAGAAGAGAATTTTATGATCGCCTCGGTTATTGTCTAGCAGTCAATGGAGGAATATTTGAACATCTTCTTGAATCCTAAAGTTCTAACAATTTAATAGTACACCTATTAATTAGTAGAATATTGAAACATGTAAAATGTCATAATTAACCTTGTAATTGGATACTTTATTTTAGTTTTATTCAGATTAATTTGTACTCATAAATACACCTTTAATATTTTCGATGTACGAGTTTTTATAACAATAAAGCACACATTTCAAAATGACAACTTTATTTGACAGTCATCTTTTACCTTGACTGGTGCCCGCAAATATACGGGGCCATAAAAAGGAGAAATAGTTAAAAAGAAATCGGCGATAACCCGTAAACGGGCTCATCAAAAATATCTAAAGTTATTCTTTTGAATGTGGGTTTTAGTGCTCTTTAATAAACCTAAATAGAATTTTTCTCTAAAATAATTAGGGAAGCCAATAATTGACCCCATTTAAAATTACATGGGATTTCCTATGTCCCGCTTGCCGATGCAACACCCGGTATAGCCCTGTTTGAGACACTCTGTATAGGTTTCCTTTTATTTATTTAGGTGCATATGTAAAAGGATTGCTAATTTAAAACTGCCTACATTTTTTTGATATACAACTGGGTTGTAACGATCCTCCATTAACATAAAAATCAACGTGTCCAGTAGCCTCCAATTTGCCATAAGTTCCAGCGCTTGTATGGATCACATCTACAAATTCAGCATCGCTCTTGTCCAGTTTCCAATCGTTGCTTAAAGTAGCAAAAAATGGAAGTGCTGGATCTAGACCTAAAAATACATATTTGTACAGATATACCAATCAATAGTTTAAATGTCAATTTTAACATCCTCTAACAGGGTGTCTCCAAATTAAGTTGCCATCGCATGATTCTTTTATTATGACCGAAATTGCTTTGGATAAAAGTATTAAACTTTGGTAGTATTAGTAGTAAAGTCGGCTTCCACTGAACTAGGCGCATATGAACTCTGAATCAAATCAGTAGAATCTAGGGTTGCCAGGCGTCACGCATTAGGCGTGATTGTCACGAATTTTTAATGGTTATCACGCATCACGCCTGACTATGGGCGTGACACGCTTTTTCATATTATGTAAACGCTTACTAAATAAATTATTTAGCAGGAAAAAATAGACTTGCTTGCAACATTTATCTTAAACATCGATTGAACAAGATCGTCATTTCAAAAATATCGATTTCAATTTTATTGCTATTAGAAGCAAACATCGGAGGCTTATTTTTAGGGAGTTTAGGGCAAAAACTGGGCGTGGCACCCGAAAATTTTTCGTCTCCGGCGGGGCGCCTGCAACGTACTTTTATTTAATCACTCCGTCACGCTTTTCCAAAATTACAACCTGGCAACCCTAGACTAGAATCAGAGGTTTCAAGAATATTTCAAAATATAATAACCAATATGGCGGTATATGGACAGCTGATTTTCCATAAAATTGAATGTTACTAGGTTAACAATTAATTTGAAACTATCAGTCATAATAAAAATGACGGGTGACGGGTCTCGTTCCAAAATTAATTTCTCAGGGGTGCGTTCGTATTGTTGCACACGGTCGACACAATAATTTTATATTTAAAAAATTAATAACTAAAATGATGGTAAAAAATTAGATAAACAATATATAGTAAAACCTCTGACTAGCGACCACCCTCGGGAATCAAATATTGGTCGGTAAATAGGGGTGGTTGTTTAATAGAGACTATTCCACTCATCATAATTTGAACCAATCAAAATGTAGCAATTTTAGATATTTACCTGTTTTTAATCGGAAAAACCACTACCTTCATAATTTTGCCGACCCCACTGACCAATCAGAATTTCAGAAAATAGCTAGCAACATAGCTTTTAATCGGCAAAATTTTGTTACCTTAGTTACATTCACTGTTATGTTAAGATTGGTAATTAATGACTGACAGTAGATTGTCACTGTTACTTGTGAAAGGTTGTAATCTCACGTACATTTATTTATATCTTCTTTTGGAATAAAATTAATTTATAATTCACCCATATACCCACCTAGTTTTATTATTATTTGTGAAATAGTCTTGAGGAATACCACTCAAAAAAAAAATTTTTAGGTAAAATTTTCCTCTTTTATATTCAAGTTTGTTGCTTTTTGGCAATTTCGCTCGTGACATTTTTCAACAAAATTTTTGTAACAAAAATGTCAATCGCGAAATTGTCAAGCAACAAACTTTCATAACAATCGGAAAATTTTGCCGGCAAAATTGTCTCTCTTGTGGTATTATGTATTATATACGAAAAATTAAAATATCAAATTAAACTGGTCTGCATTTTACATTGTATATAATTTTGAATGTTTTTGTGTACATTTATCTCAACTAAACTAATGCATATATTACTGCAAATACAAATAATTTATTGGCACATTATACATACAATATGTTTAGACAAGTCACAAAAACAAAAAATATATAAAATACTATATGCACGACGCAGTAAGCTAGGCAGTAGTAAACAAATAAAAATTTGTTTCAATTTTATCTAAGTCAAAGTCAAAGTCAAAATACGCTTTATTGTTAAAAGAAATTATTCTTATTCACAAAGCCGTCTTAAAAAATAATCGATCAAGTAGATGGTAATATAATAGATATTTACGTTATAAGTCCGGTAAATCAACTTTTACAGTATGAGTGAAATGTTTCGAGACGAGGCGACGAAGGAGCCGAGTCTGGAATTTTGAAACGAATACTGTAAAGGATTTGCCGGACGAATGACGTACAATATTTTATTTCATACTGTTCTGTTGAAAATTATAATTATGTTTTGAAATTATAATGAAGTTTTATTCTGCGTCGTATATTTGAAAAGTGCTTATATTTACTGGTGGAAACATTGTGTGTTTGACATTGATTAAACAAAAACTTACAAATTTCAGTCCGGTAAAGAAATTTTACAGGACTAGTCCGGTAAAAAAATTTTACCGGACTTATTGCTGTAAAACCTTATTTTCTGGACTAAATTCAAATATGTAAAGGTGTGTTTTACAATACAGTATGAAATAAAATATTTTACAAACATTTGATTTTCAATCCTAAATTTAAACCAATTGAAGTAAATATACAAACAATAATATATTTATAAAAACAACAAAATTTGTACAAGTAAAATTAAAAAGTACGAGGGAAAGTATATAAATAAATAAATATATAAATAAATATTAAAAAACAATGGGACATCCCTAACAAAATCATCAGGAAGAAGTAGCAGAAACAAAAACATCGGCAAAATTATATATACACAAGCCCTCATTGAAACGTTACCAACTAGACTAACTATCATTATAAAACTCCTGAAGGCTATAATATGGTCTGGCAACTAGATGTTTTTTTATAGTTCGCTTAAACCTTTTACCATCTAGTATCTGTCGAAAATTTTGGGGTAAATGATTATATACCTTAATACTCTCAAATATCAGAGAATTCTTAGTGAGAGATGTCGTCCGAATAGGAAGGGGTATATCATTTCTGTTGCGCGTATTATATAAGCTATTGTTGGTGTGGCCTTTAAATTTTTTATGAATTAGACAAACAGTTTCTAAAATAAAAATATTTATAACAGTCAAAATTTTTTCCCTAACAAATTGAGGTTTACAGTGCTCTCGCAAATTAACACCACAAAAGTACCTAATGGCCCTTTTCTGTAAAACTAATATGGAGCTCAATAACTCCTGACTGCAGAAGCCCCAGAAGGCAATGCCATACTTTAAATGACTTTCAACAAGAGAAAAATATACAATACGACCCATATATTTCCCTAATTCTTTGGACACAACCCTCACTGCGTAACAACCCGAAGCTAGTTTTTTATTTAACGTTATATATACGGTCTTTAAATTTAAGTCTGTCATCAATTTGAACACCCAAGAACCTTGCAACATTTCCATTGCGAACAAAGCCACTGTCCAATATCAAACTACTAAAAGAAAACCTAAATGTTAGAATACTAGTCTTATCAACATTAAAACACAAAAGATTGGAATCGCACCAATGCTTAACACACAATAAGTCGCACTGTACAATTTTTTTCAAATCTTCTGAGCTTTTACCTCGCCACAAAATAGTGGTGTCATCAGCAAACATGGTGAATGTACCCTGAATGTCAATGTATGCCAAATCGTTAATGTACAACAAAATCAAGACTGGTCTAAGCACAGAGCCCTGAGGTACTCCGCTAACTACATTCATCATGTCAGAATCAAACAACCTCCCTCTAACCAATTGCTGTCTTGCAGAAAGATATGAGGAAAATCAGTTTAAGGCAATGCCTCGTACACCATACCGTTCACGTTTGGCAAGCAGTATTCTGTGATTAACGCAATCAAATGCTTTAGAAATATCGCAGAACACTGCAGCCGCAACCTCGCCATCATTTAAACCGCTATAAAGATTTTCTAAGAAGATAAATATAGCATCGTTATTCGTTAGTCGATTTATTTGCCTGGAAACCAAATTGACACTCAACTAAAATATTATTTTTTGATAAAAATCCGATAAATCTTTCTTTCACAAGTTTTTCGATTATTTTGGACAAGGTCGGAAGCAGATATTTTCTTTTTTCCGCCAATTTCAAAAATTCACGTTAGTCCCAAAACAGGCGGAAACTTTTCAGTTGCAATTGTTTTTATGGCAAAATTCAAACTCATCATGGATAATGATGAAATTAATGTCACAAAGGTGCATTCGTATTGTTGCAAAAGGTTGCATGTAATATGAATTTTTAATATATCTTTTTAATAATTATAGTTTTTTTAATCATTTGTAATTTAAAGAAAGGAAGTAAATAGAATGTTAGATAAATTAAACAAATTTTAGTTTATTTCAGCAGATAATAAATTAAATTACACATTAGCTAAATTTTTGTTGTGTAATATCAGGCTAAAAAAACTTCCCAATTTAATAGGTTACTTCAAAAATTAACAAGAAAAAGCTACTAAAACCTTCGAGTTATCAAATCCCCAATCTATTACACAGAAAGTCTTGGAAGTTCTTAAACGTGTAAACAAGATCAAGATAAAATATAATAATAAACTAACTTTAAGGCCACCATGGACCAGTAATTTATGTGGGGCATTTTTCTAACTGAACTATTATTATAGAATTTAAAATAGAGGTTGAAAAAAAAAATACAAAATAAACACAGCTTCAAAACTCTTCAAATTCTGATTCGTCAAATTCTTCTTCAGTAGTACTTTCACAGCTTTCCTCCAGTAGTCCTCCGTAGTGCTAGGGAGTCTATCCAAACTTCTTCTACCTTATCTGCACTTAGACCATTACAAACATTTTTTTCATAGAACGATTTTGCGCCTGCCCAAATTAGCTCTATGGCATTAAATTGACTATGGTACGGTGGTAACCGCAAAACCTCATGAACGTGTTCTCGCAAGATTTCATCAACGACATATTATATTTTTTGTTTTTTAATAGTTTTCGCTTTCATCAGTTCAGATTTTAATAAATCAGGTGAACTAACCACTGAAAGACGTTTTTTTTCCACGATGAATTTGGCTGTTTATTTATTACCCGAGAATGATAGGATGCATTGTCTAGTACAATTAGGGATGGTTCATCCTAATTTGGCATCAGCTTTTCTCTAGCCCAATTTTCAAAAAGCTTCAATTCATGTTATCGTGGTAGTCGGCGCTCTTTGATTTAGAGGAAAAAATTAAACTCGCTTCCTTTATAAAACCAGTAGATGAGCCAGCATTTAATATAATCTAACGTTTTCCCGAACCACAACTTCTTTTTCGTTTTACTGATTTCACTGAGTCGTTTTGCCATGATTTAGACCCACTTCCATTCGAAAATACCCAAGTTTCATCTAAGAAACTACTTTTCTAAACTTTGATTGATAATTTTGAACATATTTTTTTAAAAATTTGACTCGTTCGCTTGCAATTCTTGGTAGTTCACACAAATATCTAATGTTGCAGTCCTTTCTATAACGAAATCCCAAGTTTCTTATTAGCGCTGACAAATTCTTAAAATAATCTAATAAACTGAGAACCATTTCCTTCGCCTGGGGATGCAAAAAACCTGCAAACCGGTTTATATTCGTCATTTTATGTCACAATATTTTTAATAAATGACACATTTGTCAAAACTAGGGAGCTTATTCACGACATTATGTAATACGGGAGTGTTCTTCAACACATTTTGATAATTACTGAAAATTAGATGTGCTTCTATCTCCAATTCATAAATAACAATAAGTTTATCGCGTTTATATTACGGATATCTTTATAATGCCGTTTTAACCTTGGTTTGAGCAAGCCAACACTATAATAAGTTGCTCTATGATAAATTCATAACGCGCCTAGTTAAGTGGAAGCCGACTTTAGTAAACTTTTATTTTTTAGAATGTTAAAGTTTAGCCAAATTAATCGATGTGGCTAGGTTACTAAACCACTCTTACCTATCCATCTACCCGGTAAATTATTATCATTCATAATATCCCAAGAGCATTGGTATAACTACAATATAATTTCATTACAGATTTTGAAAGCAAATGCAGAGTAATTTTCAAATAAATTTTGCTTGAAACCGACATAAACTTAGAGTGCCTTTTTGTATTTAAAAGCATCAATGTTTACAATTGCTGGGTTTATCGGCCGCGAAGCGACATACATTACAGAGGCTTGCTTTTATCACTTGCTAATACTATCGACTTTTTGCAAACCCACCATCCCAATACCGAAGTAGTCATTCATGGCGACTCTAACGTTCACAAAGTCAACAGGCTGAAATACTCAAATACGAACGGCGAGTAAGGTCGCGACGCTGAATCCTGTGCCATCAGCTCACTCCTCACTGAACTCGGGGACAACCCAACATGAATTCCAGACCAAGATGGTGATTTTGCTAGTTTGTTGGATCCATTCTAACTTCAAACCCCGACTTGCTCATGATCGCCGCAGTTACAATATTCTGACCACAACCTTATTTCGGCACTGAACAAACTTACCAAGTCAACCATTCTACTTCTATCACGCTCTGATGCCACTATTTCGACCACAGCTGATAAAACTTATTGGACTGACTTCAAAGTTTCAGGGCTAACCATACCTTATAAATGCTTCATAAAAATTAGGTAGAGACTATAATTTCAGGTTTGACCAAATGAACCCATTATTCTCTTCACATTCAACGTTTCATTTCCAGCGAAATTTTCACCAAATATTCCCGCGCACTGTTAAATCGAGATTGTTTTCCGACAGCGCTATGTTAAACAAATCTTCAAGGATTTTTACACCAAGAAAGCTTGTGGTCTTAACGAAATTTCAGTCATCGTGATAAGACATCCGCCGATCAATCGACACCTATGTTTTGTAGGCTTTTTAACTTATCCTACAAAAAAGGAGTATTATTTCCTTTCAGCTGAAAAACTGCCAGCCCATACCCAAAAAAGGCAAGAAGATCCTGCCAAGCAGCTATCGATCTCGGATATATCAAAACTTGTGGAGAAGGCTATCAACCAAGAATTCTTAAAGTATCTGGAAGGCATTAACATCATTATTCAGTAATCTTCAATACGGATTTCGTTAGTCTAGATCAACAGGGCAGCTTCTCGCTTTTGTTACTCATCTTTGAAATAACGCTATAGAACATCACTGGACCGTTCCAAGACCTTTGATGTATAGTATGGCATGAGGGGCTCCTCACTAAAGCAAGAGCCTGTTCAATTTTGGTCATGACTGTCAGGCTTTCTTAAAGATCGTTCTCTGCGAGTGGCGATGGACGGATTTATTTCAGACATATTTACATTAATGCCGGACTCCCTCCAGATTCTGTATTATGTCCCACCCTCTTTTTACTGTACATTGACGACCTTTTGGAAAAGACTAAGAAATTTCTCAAGTGACAGTAACCAAGTAGAATTTAATTCTAAAAGAACCCAGGGGGCAGTTTGATGTACCCTTAGTCATGGCGAATGATTCGAACCCTTGACTTCATAAATTCATGTATGACATCCTAATTCCGAAATACCCTGTATATATGTATCAATTTTACCTGTTATTCTATAAAACGGCTTTCCTAATGCCTTCTGTAAATTATTTCCCGCCAATCCAGAAATATGGGCTCCAAGACTGAATCCTACAACATGGACAATATCTTGACTTATACCAAGTGGTAAGAGACTTACGATCAAAATAGATAAACACTGGGCTACATGCCAGGTATTGAGGTAGGCTGTGATGTAACATGGGATTTGCGCTAAAGGTTCCCAATCAACTGTAAAAAAATAATGTAAGTATAAATAAAACATCATCAAAAGGTACAAAAAACTGGTGTCGGAAGATTTCACTCACCATCCATAATGGAACTCGAAATTTTTTTTTAAAACAAAATGGTGAACAACGAAACTTTTACAATTCTTGCACGGCTTTATTTTACACCCAGTATAATATGAGATTTTGAACTTTTCCGATAAATTGTTCTTCTTCTGCACAATCTGGTCTAAATTGGCTCTTCCGCAGTGCAAACCGCATAAAAAGTCGACTTTTATAAAAATTAACAGCTTAGAAAATGGTGCCAGAAATTGCTTTTGCCGATCTTTTTATTGACCAGTTTAGATTATAAATTAGTAGGTGGGTAATGGACCAAATGGCCTAATGAACCAGCCGCGCCTGGACAGTGTATAAACTAATTACAAACATTAGGTTATTTAAATGGTTTACCTATTATAACATTGTATCCGACATCTTGGTAGGCTTTTGTTACATTATTAATGCTAATATCCACACTTAATCCACCATATCCATGAATTACTACTTTTATAGGGACCTAAAATTTTTTGAAATTATTGTTAAATAAATAGGTAATAATATTAATAAAGCTATGCTGTCAGATTCCACATATTTACAGGAGTTTTAATACCACTTCGGATTACTTGGCGGTACTTACTAGAATATTGAACTCTGCAGGTATTTCTGGATTAAAAGGATCCAAGTCGTAGAGAAGAGTGTCGTTGCCGGATTTCATGGAGAGTGTAAATTTTACAGTCTCGGTATGGGTACATCTTTCGTAAAAATATACTGGACAGTCTCCCCAAAGCATGTGGATGGCAAATGTACTACCTAAAAAAGTAGGTATTAAATGGAGCGTAGTCTATCACTTTCTTATTACGTTATGTGTAGTATATTCAATTTAAAAAGTCTTTATTCAATCACAGGCTACTAGGTCCAACCTGAAAAATCTTACAAATTTAAACAAAGAAACATACAATATTATTGAAAACTAAATAACCTGAATTATTCTGATTAATCTAAGTTTATCAAATAATAATATTATGTGATATTAAAAATCTGCATAAACTAGAAGATAGGGATATTGAAACACTATCAGTAACTCCTACAGTAACGAGTGGTCGACACTATACACGTTTGCAATACTTCTTAAGCTAATCTTTAAATGCAATTTAATTAATAACGGATTTTATATATTTTCGTAAGGAATTAAATTCCAAACTAGAATGGTAGCAGAAATAACCTCTGAAAGCAGAGGTAGAGTGTGCTGATATATGAAGTAAAATTGGCACCCTTCTCGGTCTTACAAATAATTGATAATTCTTTGTAAAAAACAGAGAACATGAACCTCACGTCTTTTTTCTACTTTTAACCAATCAAATTGCAAATATGATGGGGTTATATTATTATGATCTGTTCGTCCGACACATGCAGCAAGCCTCATACATACGCTCTGCATGACTTGTAGTCTGTGTCGGTCTTGGGTCTGCAACCGACTAACATACTCATTAAAAGCAAGATTTTGGTCAAGAGTAATCCCAAGGTTTTTACAAACATTTTTAAAATTAATTGGAACTCCGTCCAACAAAACGGAATCGTTTACCAGCACTCTGGTACGTTGTCTATCTGTGCCCATAAGTATAGCAGAGATTTTTGCAGTATTCAGCAAAATACCATGGTTTTCAGACTATAGATTTATTATCACTAAGTTCTGATTAATTTGGGCAAATGAGAGACATTGATTATTAGGTGAAGATGACAATCAACAGCATATAAACGGCAGACATTTTATTAGTTAATACTAATTTGTGATCCAAAAAACAAATGGACTAGAGTAGTCGATCATTATCAGAATAAAAACCAGGGATTCATCCACACCATGCAATAGATCATCCGTTAGGTCTGATAAAGCCGATGCAGTACTGTAACCGGAACCAAAACCAGACTATTTACAAGGTTCGAGATTTAAAGCCGTTATATAGTTTTCATTTGTAGATTTGCCTTTTCAGCAACGTCAGATCTCACAGTAAGTATACTTAGGACACAACTGGGACAAATCCAAAATCTTGCTCTTCTTTGGCAGTTGGGTAACTATTAACCTGGTCTTGTTGGGTGGATAGCTCGATTGCTACGAGATGTCGCCACGTGTAACATCTCGCATATGTATTTATACATTATGTGTTGAAAACACTGTAAGGTCCCTTTCCTTTTCGTCAGACTCTATAGCCTGCCCAGGAGCCGTAATACGGCGAAACGCGTCCACGGATTGGGTCTGACGGAAAGAAACGGGACAAACATCTTTCTTTAACTATTAACCAGCTCTGTGGAACCGTCATAGTAAAGTTAAGCGTCAATAATATCGCCGCTGTCCCATCAGTTACATGACGTGGACTTTGAAAAAGTATTCAGTGATGAAATATCACTGACTACGATTTCCACCAGACCAGAGACTTCAAAAAAGGAAGGTACGATTACGCCTTCAGCCTACAAATAGTACCTACCAAAAGGAAAGAAAATGAAACATTCAACGCAATATTAAAACTATACCATGTATAAAGAAGTGTTCTGATACGATCTCTAGATTGTATTTAATCAGACAAAGTAGCGAAGGACATTTTAAACGATGTTAATTTTAATTGCTCATTAAAATAAAATACAGATTACTTGATTATTGCTTTTGTAGTCTTATTTTTATGTTTTGACTATTATTGGAAAACGCTTTTAAAATATGTATATATGCCAAATTAGCTGTAAGTTTTGTAAAATTATTTTTTCCTGTTACAATAGATCTAAATGCATCTCAAAACTGTGTTTTTTTTTCAATTGGTGTACAGGGTTATCCAACCAAGACTAGACAAGGCGATTTTTTGACTTTTCCTGTACTTTTATAAAAAAACTGAAATAGCCATCTTAAGTCATTTTCTCCCGCGAATTCGAATATCTTCAGCAAAAAACAATTGAACATCAAACAAAAGTACTAGGGGTCACTTTGATATTTTTTTAAATGGGATGCCGTATTTTTAATGAGCTTATCCGATTTCTCATATAAATTTTGATCTAAAATGTTGGTTTTTAATTTATTTATTTATTTATTTTTTTTTTATTTTTAACATTTTCCGAATTTAAAACTGAAGAAAAAAAGGCGTTTTTGAATTAAAAATCCAATATTTTAGATCAAAATTTATATGAGAAATCGGATAAGCTCATTAAAAATACGGCATCCCATTTAAAAAAATATCAAAGTGACCCCTAGTACTTTTGTTTGATGTTCAATTGTTTTTTGCTGAAGATATTCGAATTCGCGGGAGAAAATGACTTAAGATGGCTATTTCAGTTTTTTTATAAAAGTACAGGAAAAGTAAAAAAAATCGCCTTGTCTAGTCTTGGTTGGATAACCCTGTACAAGATAGAGATAAAATTAATTGACGGATTTTAGCTTAATCAAGTTCATTTGTAAGGTATTTAAATGTCTTCTATTTTGGTCTAAAAAAAGAGATTCCTAAACAATTTTGAACTTCAAAGCGTTTGATAATAGTTATGCATTTTCCATCATGCCATTGAAAATAGTACAAGTAATAGACTTTAAGAGTTTATTTCGGATAAACTTGTATTATTTCTTTTTTGTACGATTGCATTATTTTTTCTTGCACTGCAAAAAATGTTTGGTTTTCCTTAACCAATTTTTACACCTGCTTTACATCTCACCGACACACACATTATCTGAACCGATTTTCTTAAAATCTAGAAAATTGAAGCGAGAAGCCGTGAGCTTCAGGAATTACGCGTTAAGCCGGCTACGGACGATGAGCGATAATATAATATATATTATAGCTCGGCAGTGAGCTATAATATTATATTATATTATTACTGCAGCGGACTAGAATATATATATTTTTTATTTTTCAACATAGTCGACTGATCCAGTGAACTATATGGTATAGGTGCGAAAATGGCGAAAGTGAAGTTTAATGACTCGTTATTGCTAGATACCGTTGATAGCTCATCAGAAGATGAATCAGATGCTGAAAGCGACAATCTATTAGCAATTATGGTTAGTAACCAAAAAGAAACACGAAGATTCTGGTTATCTATCCACATCTTATCAAAACACGTCAAAACATGTAAACAACGCCGGTTTGCTTTCTTGGCGGGCAGCGCGACGCAAGAGGGGGGAAATATATATCCTAAAAATCGCTCGGAAAGCATATTCGTTCTGACATGAAATATATCGCTTGGTATAGTCGGGATATAGATATATATTATAGCATCAATGCGCGGCGACTTGCACTTCTTAATGCAAAGCGATATTTTTATAATATGTCAGCTATAATATATATTATATTATAGCTCATCGTCCGTAGCCGGCTTTATGGAATTGAGAGATATTAGAATATTATAGTATAGTATAGTATAGTATAGTATAGTATAGTATAGTATAGTATAGTATAGTATAGTATAGTATAGTGTAGTGTAGTGTAGTGTAGTGTAGTGTAGTGTAGTGTAGTGTAGTGTAGTGTAGTGTAGTGTAGTGTAGTGTAGTGTAGTGTAGTGTAGTGTAGTGTAGTGTAGTGTAGTGTAGTGTAGTGTAGTGTAGTGTAGTGTAGTGTAGTGTAGTGTAGTGTAGTGTAGTGTAGTGTAGTTTAGTATAGTATAGTATAGTATAGTATAGTATAGTATAGCTTTATCATTATTAAAATAAAATAAATCAGTAACAGAATCTAATAAATATTAGATATTAGGAATTTACATTGCAATTAAGATTAAAATAACTAACAAAGACAAAATTTAAAATTTAAAACCATGTCACAAACATTTCCTTTAAAAAGATTGAACAAGTAATCAGAAACAAAAACAAGAGGGTTACTGTATGATGATTCTCATGACTCTCTCATTGACTATTGGTTGTCTCGCATTTTGTTTTCGTCCACATACAAGACGGCAAATATTTATTGAAAATGGGTAAAGGCGGCTTACTGTCATAAAAGTAGCAGGTTGTTACCGTTACTAAGGTAACATTCATGTCAATAAAAAAAATATTATTTTGACAGTTATCAAATAATATTATCTTTGAATAGTTAAGTTGATAAGTTTTGTATTTGGCAAGAATTTAGCAAAGACATTATCTCCTGCTACATTGGGGTCAGAATACTCGATGATAAAATTGACTATTTCATTAAATAAGAATCAGGATATCTCAAAATTTGGTCGCTTAAAGGCATTCATAAAAAGGAAGAATGACGGATATCAACCTCGAAAATCTCAGGTATTTACAAAGGATGATATATTAAAGTTTTTGTTAGAAGCTCCTGTAGTATATTTAATGAAAAAAGTAGTAGCGATTTTTGGAGTAGCTAAGGCATGCAGAACTGACGAGCTATACAATCTAAAAGTGAAGGATGTGGAGTATAAAAATTGTGTCATGTTAGTGTAGATTTTCACTACCAAAAACAATGTGCAAAGAAGATTTGTAGTTATTGAAGATTGGGTAACAATTGTTACTCGTTACATGAAACTTCGACCATAAAATGCTCAAGATGAACGCTTCTTTTATCGGTATGAGCGTGGCAGATGTGTAGATCAGGTAGTAGGAAAGCATACAATTTCAAAAATTCCGTACGAGATAGCTAAATTTCTTAAATTTTCCAATCCAAATCAGTACACCGGTCACTTGTTTCGAAGAACATTCTCTACATTACTAGCAAATGCCCCAGGTGTGGACATTTTAGATATGAAAAGACACGGGTGGTGGAAGTCGTCAGAGGTAGCGGAAGGATATACTCGTATAGCAGACTCAGTGACAGTGATAAAATGAAAGTTGCTAATAAAATCATGCTCGAAAAATCCATCTGTATGCAGCAAAACAAACATTCAGAAATAGAATTTAAAGACTGTGTACTGTGTAGCCCAAGTCGACAAGCAAGTCAATATTTCCAGTGCCGTTGCGTTCGGACAAGATTTCAATAAACATTTGCCGTTAAATATTTCAGGCTCATATAACAATTGTAATTTTACATCTAATTTTCATTCTACATAAACGTTTGACATTTTTCGTCGTCCAGGGCACGAAAGTTTTTCATACCTAGCAACCGATCACCTAGCATGTTTTACTTTTGCTTTCGCTTGCCCTTTTAAAACAGAAAATTATATTTTCGTATAGGGGAGAATGAAAATAGTATACGTGACTCACAGCTTCAATCATGCAGTTGCAATTAAAACTGATTATGTGCTGCAAAGATTTATAAAAATATTTCTAGGGAACTTTAGGCATTTTAATAAAATTATTATATTTGTGAGCTTTTTGAAGTAGTATTAGTTTATTTAGGTTAAAGTTACATACATAACATAATTAAGGGTTACAATATAAAATATGGTTGAATAATATGTAACAGTTTAAATGATGCAGATCAAACAGAACAGTTCAAAAGTGATCAACCTAAAATGTATGAAGTAGGCGTTGCATTGTCTTCTTATTTCGTTTGTTTTTAGTTAATACTCGCCTATGAAGGACTTAAAAGTCTTCCATATTTACTTGCTATTTAAATGCGTTTCTTTAACAGTCACACCAAAATATTTAGCAATGGGTCGTAGAGCTACAGTTAAAGAAAGAAATTTAATCATTGCTTATTTTAGAAATGGTTATAGCCAAAATGATAAATCAACAGTGCAGCAATACTTAAATGAACCCTATTACAAAGAAAGTTATAGTTATTGCGTAGCTATAACTTTCTTTGGCTAAAGTAACGAAAATAGGTTCGAGAATAAATCGAGAGTGGCTCTTAATAAGATTTTCAACGATTAAGAAGAAATATGGATTGTTAGAGAAATCGTCAATAATCTAATAAAAGTGCTCCGAAACTTCGAGATGAGGTCGGAAGACATTCTGGGAAAAGGTATAACTCCGAAACAATTCGACGCGTATTGCGGAAAAAAGAATTACACGGACGAACCATTTTTTAGTCAAACAAATAGGCACGAAAGGTTACAGTTTGCTAGGGAGTATGTTAACAAAGATTTGGACTTCTGGCGTTCAGTAATATTTGCTGTATAACTGCCCACAAGTCATTAAAATACCACCCCAGTCACCAGATCTATAAAGGTTATTGAAAACTTGTGATTAATTCTAAAAACCCATATCTTACAAAAATGAATTAAAAGTTAAATTTGCGGAAAAATGGAATAAAATTTTTCCGGATTATACAAGAAAGTTAGTTGAATCAATGGCTGGACTGTTGTAATTGAGAATGATGAGGGATCGACAAAATACTAACATTCTATTTAGGTAGAGTTTCTCCTCTTATTCATATTGTTACTTTTTTATACTCTGCATCATTTAAGCTGTGACATAAAATTTACCATAATTCTTTGATGACTTTAAGGAAAAAAGTTCCTATCAATATAGTTTGCAGCCGCTTAATTTTTGAGGTTTTAAGCAGAACAAGAAATATGTACGCCTTGCCTGTTCCCTTTTTGTAGGCAGAGTTATGTAGGGAGTTCAATGTCCAATACAAAGCACCTTTTGTATTTTTTTTTAATTTCGGCTTCGTTTAGGATATAAAAGCAATTTCATCAAACTTCGCTAGACGCCTAGCGATATGCAAATAAATGCCATTTATGTTTTTAATCGAAAACCGTTCGGCTCAGCCTAGGGACCAGTGATAAGGAGCATTATATTAATTTATTATTTATTGTGAAAAGAGCAGTGGCATATCATTCTCTTTCGTTCAAAATGTCAAAAGATACTGGTAGAAGTGGACATAACTTTATGAAAAAATGTGTTTTTATGTCTAGCTAGGATCCGCCAATTTAACTGTTTTTAAATGAGTTGTTTTCGTGCATAGTTGGCTAATTATGTAACGTATATTATACGATTTAAAATATTATTAAAGATTATTTGTTGTCTTGTTTGTATAATCCTGCTAAAAATTAACGTATACAGAGTATTTCATAATTGCATGATAAAATTGTAAAAAAAAGCTCATATCCAACACGTTCGCAATCGCTTTATTTTTAAGATGTTGAAAATTTGAAAAAAAATCGGATTTTCCTTAATATACAAAGTGCCCTAAAAGGTATGGTCAATAATTAGAGATCGGCTAGATCGGGTCAAAATAGGGTCCGAAGGGCGTGTAACATTTTGTTATATATCCCCCATAACTGAGCTACAGCCTCGCAGAGAGTACACTCTGAAGAAGTTTTTTCTTAATATTTTCGAAACCAATAAAACTACAAAATTGAAATTTAGGTATTAAACTTTATAGGCCGAATCGAACTATTGTCGTTAAAATGTCGACAACTTAAAAGCAGCATCAGAAATAGGGAAGGTAAAAGAAGCAGCATCAGAAATAGGGAAGGGCCGGGTTAAAATACACCTAAATTTTTCATATTGATTTTTATACTTTTTTTTATGTCAAATTAGACAACTTCAACGTATTTAAAAAAAAATATGGTTAGTATTGGGTTTAGTGACCTCAGTAATTTTAGTTGATATTTGGTTGGATTTAGGTCAAATGAAAAGCAATCGTAGGAATGAATAGATTGTATTTGCCAACGTTCCGGCCTAAAATTAGGCCATCCTCAGGGCACTAAAACATAGGATTCGTATACATTAGAGGGGAACCAATATATAGTAAAGGTGTAATAATTCTCTTTTCTTTGTAACATAGAAATTTCAAATTTAACAACAAAAATTATTGATAGAAACAATACAATAAACTTAGTTTACAATATTTATAGGGAAACATACAAAAAAAAAAAAATTACCCTGGAGTGATCATTTGGATGTGAGTATTGCTCTGTAATAAAAACTATTAACAAAACTAGAGTTGATTATAAAAAAAAAAGAATGCTTTTCTCATCACACATGATACCTATGCCTGTACTCCTTGTTTTGTTGATCGGTTTTATTTTTGTTTTGTAATTGTATGTTTCCCCATAAATATTGTAAACTAAGTTTATTGTATTGTTTTTATCAATAATTTTTGTTGTTAAATTTTAAATTTCTATGTTACAAAGAAAAGAGAATTATTACACCTTTACTATATATTGGTTCCCCTCTAATGTATACGAATCCTATGTCTTAGTGCCCTGAGGATGGCCTAATTTTAGGCCGAAACGTTGGCAAATGCAATCTATTCATTTCTACGATTGCTTTTTATTTGACCTAAATCCAACCAAATATCAACTAAAAAATATAGTCTTCATTGGACAAGATTTAGGGCGTCGTTTTCGAAATGCATTTTGAAGTAAAAAAAGTTTTATAGTGGGAAAAATTTGACAAGTGGTCAAACGAAAATTCGATGACGTAATCAAAACTGATGGGTGAAACAAAACAATGACATGTTAACAATCCCTTGGCTGTCAGCAATCTTGCAAAGGTATGGGTAGAAGAACAACAGCTGATCAAAATTACAGGGCATAATCGAGCCAGTTCGATTAAGCCTTATTAATTGACAGTGAACATCATGCAAATATTATCAATTCCCTAAGAAATGATCAAGAACCGTCTCCAAATAGAAAAAAGAAAGACAACCATTTAATATCTGCGGTCAACGATAATACAGAAAATGCTGTCGAGATTGCTGAGAATCTTTTGCACAGTATAAAAAACACTAAACGTAGCAATTCCAATACGCCGGCAGAATATAACAACTGCACTTTTTATATAAATTGTAATTTTGCATCCAACTCTAAGCAGTACTTTTGTTATACTTACTTAATTTTGTTCAATATTTTTCTCAATACATTTATTTATTAATTTCGCAGTAGTTTTCTTTACAAAATTTTTGTTTGATATTTTTGTCAGTAAATTTAATTATTACTTTTCTTTTTTTTAAATTCGAGAAATAATCTTATCAAATACCATTCGTGCATCTTATTTTTCCCTGTGGAAAAATCTGGAAGACTCGTTTTAAACCAATTTGTTTATGAAAAAGTACTCGGATGATAAAACCCACACTTTTAACAAAACGTACACTCGTACTTTTGTTGAACAAATTACTTGGCAACTCGTTTTTCCAAATTTTTCCGGAAAAATTAGAAGCACTCGTGGTATTACCCCCGAGAAAATTTTTATTTTCCAAGCTTTAGCAAATAAAAATTTCTATAAAAATCAAATACACAAATAAATTCGCAACCTTTGGCAAAAACTTAGTCAACTAACCCGGATCTCTCTTACTGCCTAACAATGCAGGCAAAATTTTATGAAGACGATGATATTTTTGGCAAAATTTTGCTCACCGATAAGGCAACATTTTCCACAAAATATTCGATTTTGGAGTGAGGAAAATCTACACTGGCTTATTAATTGTAAAATTCAATACTTTGGTTGGATTTAGGTCAAATGAAAAGCAATCGTAGGAATGAATAGATTGTATTTGCCAACGTTTCGGCCTAAAATTAGGCCATCCTCAGGGCACTAAAACATAGGATTCGTATACATTAGAGGGGAACCAATATATAGTAAAGGTGTAATAATTCTCTTTTCTTTGTAACATAGAAATTTAAAATTTAACAACAGAAATTATTGATAAAAACAATACAAATAAACTTAGTTTACAATATTTATAGGGAAACATACAATTACAAAAAAAAAAAAAAATTACCCTGGAGTGATCATTTGGTGAGTATTGCTCTGTAATAAAAACTATTAACAAAATTAGAGTTGATTATAAAAAAAAAAAAGAATGCTTTTCTCATCACACATGATACCTATGCCTGTACTCCTTGTTTTGTTGATCGGTTTTATTTTTGTTTTGTAATTGTATGTCTCCCCATAAATATTGTAAACTAAGTTTATTGTATTGTTTTTATCAATAATTTTTGTTGTTAAATTTTAAATTTCTATGTTACAAAGAAAAGAGAATTATTACACCTTTACTATATATTGGTTCCCCTCTAATGTATACGAATCCTATGTCTTAGTGCCCTGAGGATGGCCTAATTTTAGGCCGAAACGTTGGCAAATACAATCAATTCATTCCTACGATTGCTTTTTATTTGACCTAAATCCAACCAAATATCAACTAAAAAATATAGTCTTCATTGGACAAGATTTAGGGCGTCGTTTTCGAAATGCATTTTGACGTAAAAAAAGTTTTATAGTGGGAAAAATTTGACAAGTGGTCAAACGAAAATTCGATGACGTAATCAAAACTGATGGGTGAAACAAAACAATGACATGTTAACAATCCCTTGGCTGTCAGCAATCTTGCAAAAGTATGGGTAGAAGAACAACAGCTGATCAAAATTACAGGGCATAATCGAGCCAGTTCGATTAAGCCTTATTAATTGACAGTGAACATCATGCAAATATTATCAATTCCCTAAGAAATGATCAAGAACCGTCTCCAAATAGAAACAAGAAAGACAACCATTTAATATCTGCGGTCAACGATAATACAGAAAATGCTGTCGAGATTGCTGAGAATCTTTTGCACATTATAAAAAACACTAAACGTAGCATTTCCAATACGCCGGCAGAATATAACAACTGCACTTTTTATATAAATTGTAATTTTGCATCCAACTCTAAGCAGTACTTTTGTTATACTTACTTAATTTTGTTCAATATTTTTCTCAATACATTTATTTATTAATTTCGCAGTAGTTTTCTTTACAAAATTTTTGTTTGATATTTTTGTCAGTAAATTTAATTATTACTTTTCTTTTTTTTAAATTCGAGAAATAATCTTACCAAATACCATTCGTGCATCTTATTTTTCCCTGTGGAAAAATCTGGAAGACTCGTTTTAAAGCAATTTGTTTATCAAAAAGTACTCGGATGATAAAACCCACACTTTTAACAAAACGTACACTCGTATACTTTTGTTGAGCAAATTACTTGGCAACTCGTTTTTCCAAATTTTTCCGGAAAAATTAGAAGCACTCGTGGTATTACCCCCGAGAAAATTTTTATTTTCCAAGCTTTAGCAAACCAAAATTTCTATAAAAATCAAATACACAAATAAATTCGCAACCTTTGGCAAAAACTTAGTCAACTAGCCCGGATCTCCCTTACTGCCTAACAATGCAGGCAAAATTTTATGAAGACGATGATATTTTTGGCAAAATTTTGCTCACCGATAAGGCAACATTTTCCACAAAATATTCGATTTTGGAGTGAGGAAAATCTACACTGGCTTATTAATTGTAAAATTCAATACTCTGAACGTGTAAATGTGTGGTGTGATGTTTTAAAAGATCATATTACCCTTTTTTTTTAGAAACAACTTGAAATTGTGTAAGATTTCTGGAGTTCTCGCAATAAGATTTTTGAGATGCTATTTACGGTTTGCCGTTAGAATATAGGGATAATTTGTATGGTCAGTTAGATGGCGCTCCAATTCATTATATTGTCCCTATTAGAGGATCGCACAATGAAAATTTTGAAAATAATTGAATTGGTCGCAATAGTCTTTTTGTAGCTTTGCCTCCAAGGACTCCAGACTTGACCCCGCTGAATAAAAAATAAAGTTTATAAAACTCGTCCTGCGACTTTACAAGCTTTGAAGGATCGTATAAGACAAGCATGTGCAGACATTTCCCGTCAAGGAGTTCGAAAAGTTTGTTTAATGGTTAGAAAAAATTATGAACAAATGCATTAGAAATTATGGTGGTTTGGTCGAAGATATTGACTTAAATGTGCTATTAGGTATTGGTTCAGAGTTCTACAGTTAATTATGTTTAGTTTACTTTTATATTAATAAACCGTTATTGCTGTTTTAAAAAAACTATTTTGTTTTATTCACATGGTTTTTATACTTTTTTTGTCACCGGCGTTTTAATGAAATTATGTGTATCCAATTATTTTCTAATTTTTCAGGTTGCAAATTTAATTTTATAGCAGAATATACTGTACGCCTCAGCTTTAAACTTATCACATTTTTTTAAATGAAGCAGTTAAATAGTCCCCTTTGTTGGTAATTAACTTGTTTCTTATCGCGCGTATTTAGATATGTAAATATTTTTAACAAAAAATAGAAATAAAAGTGGTCGTTTTGAGAGATGCTCAATCGATTTCTGATAATCGTTTTGAAACAAAATCATCGTTACATGTACTTTACTCTTTAAATAATTATTTCAAATCCCCTATAATACCGTACGACTCTGAGTTAATGAATTTTTTAAGTACTTAATAGGAAAGTGAGCCCTTGGTTTATAGGTAAATATATAAAAAATTTTAAAAAATCCATTCAGAAATAATGAGAATATAAATCTATTTCCATTATAAGTGGGTTGATTTAAATTATGGCGATTTTTTCTATGTGGGATCCAAAATTTATTTGACTTTGTACATAATAAAAAGTAAACTATCAAGATAGAAATATGTTTGAAACAATGCTAATATAACCATTAATTAGAAATAACAAAAGAAAAGTAAATTAAAACTTACCAGGAAATAGAACAATAGTCACCAAAGTACTAAAAATGTTAAACATTGTTTATCATTACATTATCACCACTTTAACTCTTCTGTCACAAACTGCCTTTTTGAGCACATTTACCACCGACTTGTTCTTAAAGATAACTGTTCTTTCTACTAATTTAAAAGACGAAAAAGTCCTTCTGTGCAGATTCCGGTTCCAAATGCAATTTGCACTATATACTTATTTTGTATTGATTAGTGAAGAACATAATGATATGTTATATGAAATCACCAAGAAAATAAGGAACACATTGTAAATTAGGTAAATTAATGTTTGTGAATAACTCAAATTTAAACTTACTGATATAAATATTATGTTTTGTTTTGAAAATAACGTCTTTAATTCTAACTGGTAATACAATGATCTGACTTAAAACATTTACTAATATTCCTACTATATATTGATATAAAGCAATTACTCCGTAAGGATACACAGTACCCTTGGAATATAACTAAGGTTACTTACTTAAAGTATTTACGTTCAATAAAAAAAAAAATATTTTTTAAATTGTTTTACTAAATTGACTTTATAAAAAAGAAAGCTCAGGACTTAAGAGGTGACAATACCGAACTAACAATAGATTGATATGTGAAAAGCACACCTATCATATGTGTTCGTGATGTTGATCATGTAATATACAGGGTTAATTAAAAGTTCAATTAATATTTTTTAAAATTGTAAATTTTATTGCGGCACGGATAAAAATGTATTTGTTGTCAAAATTTATTATTTACGCTATTGGCTTGAAATAGGAAGAGAGAATAAAAATGCACCTAACACGGAAAATAATTCAAAGATACACTAGCAGTAGGAACAACAGTTTGCCCCCAGTCCAAGCTACTCGTTTATTTTGGAGGTATCTTCAAATAAATAAAATCGTACATTATGAATGAGAAACCGTTTCATTTTGGTTTTAAAGGAGCCGTAGAGCAAGAATTCTAACAGAATGTGCTCAATTAATGATGGTGTGAATGAAAATTTCCAAAGTATGCCGCTCTCAAAATTGGAAGGAAGAGAGGATAGTTAAGCTAAAGAATTTGTTCCTCTACGACGATGTTTAGAGTCCAACACAACCCCCAAAAACTTCAACGCTACTATCGGTAAGAATAACGATCAATATTTTTCAGAAAGACCAGAGGCTCCACATTTTTTTTTTAGATTACACACATTCTATTAAAAAGGAGCCAGTTTTCAATACCGATCTGCTCCATCAATAAGGGTGCGTAATCTGCATAAAGGAAGAAATTAGTATTCGTAGAGCACCTGCGTAAATCATTTATGCAAATAAGGAAGAGTATATAGTTACTATAGGACCAATCCTTGAGGTACTCTATGTAGAATATCTCTGGTATGAGATTTGGGTTTGTTAATAGTGACATGCTTGAGTTTTATTAGGTACCTACTGAAGTAAGATTGAATCAGTTGGATGCTGCTGTCATTAAGGTTGTAAAGTTTTAGTTTCTCAAGCAGGATCTTGTGTGATATGAAATCGAGAGCCTTAGTCAAATCATGGAAACAAGCCCTAAATTAACATCCCTCTCAACCTGAGTCTCAGAAAACAGGGAATTAATTTGATATATTTATGATAAGGCACAGCACGTTTCACGTTGGTCCTGAAACTTTGGAGATTATACTCGTTGAGGAACACGGCCTCAGGGAGGTCATACCAGAGTGATGACGCTCTCCAAATGAAGGAATTTTTAAACAGTGTCGTTTAAGCTGAACCACGTACGGGTGGGCTGCAGTGGCTCGTCGTTTATTTCTACCATGCACTGTTCTGGGTGGAATCAAGCGGGCGATGTTCAAGGCTTCTCAGGTTGTTTGTCAGATCATGATCACCGATCAAGCGAATGGCTCTTTTTTGAATGAAATCTAGCAATGTCAGGGTATGTTTAGGAGCAGAGCCCCAAATATGCGAACAGTACTCCAGCGATGGTTGAATTTGGGCTCTATAGAGCATCAAAAGTTTTTGGGGTGTATAGAGGTTCTTAATTGGGAGAAGTATTTCAAGCTTCTGCGAGGCTGCCCTAGCAATTGCCGCAACGTGACTATGCCAGGACCCTCAACAAATGGATTGATGAAGCCAAGGGAATCGAGTGTCCCGCTATTACTATATCCGGTTCTTCAACAATAACTTTTTTAGAAAAAACTGTCGCCTGGGTTTTTTAAGGGTTAAATTCTATTTGGTTATTGTCACTCCAAGACAGAATTCCTTACAGGTCTTTGTTGAGATGTAAGACCTCTTGCTGCCTATAGAGATGTGCATTGGCAGCCGATGTCCGAGCATCCAAAGTAAAAGATGAATCAAGTGTGCTGTCATCAGCGAAGCTATATAGAGGATTCTTAGTTTTTTCCAAAAGATCGCTAATCTATAGTGAAAAAGAGGGTGGGCGATAATATAGAACCTTGAGGGACTTCGGCGTTAATGTTAAATGTGTCTGAAAGAAACCCGTCCATCGCTTTCAGAAAGTTTGACAGCCATGAACAAAATTAAACCGGCATTCTGTATGTTCTTATTTTAGTTAAAAGCCCCTCATGCCATACTCGGTCAAAGGCCTTGGACATGTCCAGTGCAGTCCTTCACAAATTGTTTCAGTAGTAACTTAAGTAATTCAAACAATTATCTTAAGATGTTTTTTGTGGCGGGTTCCAAAGCTTTTCTTGAATGCCAATCTTTTCTTGTCCAATGCTGATCATTATTTTGGCTTACTCGCACAAGCACCATGATGATAATTTGGTAGACAATCCAAAACTTCTTTTCTACTCTCTGACCACTGATGCGGTTCCTCCACACCAATGGAGCACATCTGATAAGGCACGCTTGTTTTAAATTACAATGCATGTCCTAAATTAAGTATGGTAGATATCTTCAACACATTCTGTATCTTTCGTCTTATTTTTACGGTGAATTTCTAACAGATATATAGCAAAAGTTATTTGACGAATTGTTACAATTTCTTGAACTTGAAGCTATTCTTCTACTTAAAAATGAAAATGATCTCTTACAAAAATATAAATTACGTGCTTTTATCATACGTAAAACCACAAGAGCTTTTTTTTTAATCGGATAAACTTTTTTTTTTGTGAAAACTAGATTGCTTAGAAATTTAACGAGAAAAAAACGAAATGATAAAAACGCGACAGCGAAGCTAGAGCGTTTTTATCTATTACCGTTTGTTCGACTTTAAATTGCTAAAAAGTGATCTAGTTTGAGTTTAAAAAATAAAAGTTTATCCGATCTTAAAAAAAAGATTGAGTGATTTTTAGCTATAAATTCACGAATTTTCGCATGAATAGATACTAAAAAAAAAATAATACTTCACTAAAACAATGTTTGACAGCATCAAATTAATTTGTAACAATATGTCAGGTTGCCGAGCAATGAAAAAGAAAAGCTACTCGATTTTGAGCTGGAGAGGTTTTTACCATTTAATTTTTAGCCGGAGAGGGTTTTATCGCGATAAAAAAGGATGCACCTTTTTTATCGATGTTAAGATAAAAATGCAAAAGTCAAATGGACATTTTATTGTAGGAGTGAATTTATCAAGTATAAACGATTATTAAAACATTTTGAAAGATATTTTACTTGGTGGACTTTTAAAATTATTTTTTAATTAACTGATAACATATTCCATACGAGATAGTAATTGAATCCCATACCGACTGTGCTATTATTGATCAAATTTTATATGTAGGACTAAATTAAATTTAGAGAATGACACACTTCATTTGATTTTTAATTTGGTGTCGTTATTTAATTCTTTTAGTAAGCCCTGTATGCATATTATACTTGATTGATATGTAAAAAAATCATTGATATTCTTAAGATGGCATTGTTATACATAATACACAACGAAACAAGGTGGCCCAGTAAATTTGGTAAAGAAATTAGCCGTGTCGCAACGCATAGTTGTTTAATATTGTTTTATTATGTCATTCGGTTTTTTAAATATTATAATATTATTACTATTGCGAATTATGGTAATAGTATAATCATTCTGTTTAATGTGATATATTTTTTATTTGCGTGTGTGTCGAATATAAATGCAAAAATTAGTTTTTAATAGATTTAACCTGCCTTATCGGTTTTCGTATTATTTATTGATTTGATTTTATACTGCACTATTTTATATGGATGAAACAAAATCATGATAGGAAAAGTTAATATAGCGTTCTGTTGGCTTGCGCGTGTGTAAAAAATAATACTGTTTCAGAATAGAGTGATTTGTCACAGTTTATGAACTATGTACAGGGTCTTCCAACGAGGACTGAACAGGGGCTCATTTTTGAGCTTCCTTGTATTTAAAGAAAAATACAAAATAGCCAATCGATGTACTTTTTCCTGCAGAATTCAAAAATGAAACCAAAAATTTATTTGAACCAGAAACAAAAGAGTTACGCTATGGATAAGGTGTTTTTTTAAATGGAACATAGCTTTTTTTATACGATTTTTGGAACGAGTGATTTTTTTTTGTCCGTTCTGATTAAAATATTTAATATTGTGACAGCTATTTTTATTAAATTTTAATGTTTTATCCAGTATAATTTAACTTTAACCTGTTTGAAACATACACTAGGTAATAAAGGTATAATCGCCTTTGAATCCTTCAAAGTCAAAAAATTTGACAAATTTACTATAATATTGCCGAAATGAAATATTCATTAGATGAGAGATTGCAGATTGTTATCTTGTTCTACAAATGCCAAGAAAATGCAAGAGAAGCAAGGAGAAGATTTAGTGCAAATTTTTACAGAAATACAGGGTGTTATGGAAATGACTTATTATATTTTAAGGGGCCACTCCTGAGGTGGTCTAGAGTTACACTTGATAGTTTTTTTTTCTAAAATCGGAAGTATTTTGAATTTTGTAAAATACCTTAAAACCGGACTATGTGCGCCTTCCATGATAGTTCAATGCCCCTGAACACATGTGTTTTTGACAAGACAAACTGCTGGAATGGTAATTGTTTAGTTTAGTGCAATTAATGTTGAATTTTGTGCTAAAATTTCGTATATAGACTAATTGAGGGTAGCTGATCACAATTTTCCTTTTGCGTTTTTACGGCAAATGCACTGGTTTTGAGAAAAAAAAATGTTAAAGTTTTTCACTTACAGGTTAGGGTATTTTTGTTTATTTCGATATCTTTGGGTGTCGCGTTTCACTTTCCTTTCAATTTCCTAGATTTTATGGTTTTGCCTTCAAAATATGTGATAAAACTTTCACCAAACTATCTGTTCATAAAATAAGAACAACATTTTAGCAAAAAAACAATGGAAAAGGCACAAATTTAATTAAATTCGTTGTTAATACGCCGACAAAGTAGAAGCGTCTCTTTTCAGATTCATTGCACTCACGTTGCCAGATTGTTCTCCTTTTTCTTGTAATTATTAATGGCTTCCATCCAGGAGAATGATATGCTAGCTCGAGCCAATAGGATTCATTCAATTAATAAAAATGAATTGAAAAGTATAGGCAATTTATAATACAGTAACAATATGACAACATGGGTGCAGTGAACCTTCAAACAGGCTCCTTGTACCGTGCAGTTTGCTTCTGCTTTTTTGGCCAGCTGTCAGTGAGCTGTCTCCCGTCTTTTTCCAGATAACGTAGAGTTTTCTGTTCGCTTACAAGTTATCCCGTTTTTCAGAGTTTCCTTGTGGCATATTTCGTTTATTTCAACTCGGAAGTGTATACTATGACTCCGACAAGTAATATTTTATTGGAAATAGCAACATTTTAGGATTACATGCAAAATAACATACCGGTGAGTTAGAAAAACTTTAACATTTTTTTTCTCAAAACCAGTGCATTTGCCGCCTAAACGCAAAAGGAAAATTGTGATCAGCTACCCTTAATTAGCCTATATACGAAATTTTAGCGAAAAATTCAACATTTGCACTAAAGTAAACAATTACCCAAATCAGCTGTTTCGGTCATTGGCGCGTAGGTGTTTTGGACCTAAATTTTTGAAGGCATTTTTCTCGAATTTCTAGCTTCGAGCGCCATTTATAGCAATTTTTCCCCAATTCGTCTCGACCTATATATTTACGGGTTAAAAAATAATAAGTCATTTCCATAACACCCTGTATATCCGTCAACACTATTGTAAGGATAAAGAACCTATTTGAGGAAAATAAAACATTACATGACAGAAAAAGAAATCCAGAAAGGAATAGAAATCCAGACCGTGCCATTGTGAATTATTTTCGACTGAATCCAACCAAATCAATTTCGGACGCAGTTCGGGACGTTCAATACGGCGGCGGTGTAAGACGCAGAAGAGTTACCCAAGGAACTGTTCACAGGACTTTAAGAAATCATAAATTTAAGTCTTATCATATCCTTCCACTTCAACATCTAACACCGGCACAAAAAGAACTTCGCTTCCAATTTGTTTCCCAAATTGTGATTCGGAAAGAAAACGAAGACCCTAATTTATTCAGAAATATCTTATGGACTGACGAAGCCACATTCACAACATCGGGGGTTTTCAATAGACATAATAATCATCACTGGGCCGTTGGAAATCCAAGAAAATTTCAGACAATTAAATTTCAAGGAAGGACTTCAATCCATGTTTGGTGTGGCATAAAAAATAATAGAATTTTGGGACCAATATTTTTTAACGGAACTTTAAATGGACAGAGATACTACGAGTTCTTAGAAAACCAAATTGAGAACTTTTTGGAAGATTTACCATTGGAAGAATATCAAAATTTAATTTGGCAACATGATGGGGCCCCTCCGCATGCCGTGCGTGAGGTTACTCAATATTTAAACGGACGCCATGAAGAATAGATTGGTAGAAATGGAACCTATGCTTGGCCACCCAATAGTCCCGATTTGTCAATATTAGACACATTTCTTTGGGGCCATTTAAAGAACGTGGTATACAAGCAGCGAAACCACGATATTGAAGAGATCATGCAGAAAATTGTGAATGAAATAAATCGCCTTAACCAGGAAAATCACAGTATAACAGCAAGTTTGGAAAGGCTACAAAGAGGTTATCGCACATGTTTTGAGAACAACGGAGGTCACATTGAACAATTAAATTATTAATGTTTTTTTTTTAAATTAGTATAGAGTTGGATTTCTTTTTCTGTCATGTAATGTTTTATTTTCCTCAAATAGGTTCTTTATCCTTAGGCGTGATCGTTTTATGTACGGATAGCGCTATTCGTCGAATAACGTCTATGGAAACAATTGTCGACACAATTGAAACTATAGCGATTATTTTGAGAATAAAGATATTCGGATGTGAAAGTACCGGGCCTTAGAATAGTATTGACGGATATATTTCTGTGAAAATTTGCAATAAATCTTCTCCTTGCTTCTCTTGCATTTTCTTGGCATTTGTAGAACAAGATAACAATCTGCAATCTCTCATCTAATGAATATTTCATTTCGGCAATATTATAGTAAATTTGTCAAATTTTTTGACTTTGAAGGATTCAAAGGTGATTATACCTTTATTACCTAGTGTATGTTTCAAACAGGTTAAAGTTAAATTATACTGGATAAAACATTAAAATTTAATAAAAATAGCTGTCACAATATTAAATATTTTAATCAGAACGGACAAAAAAAAATCACTCGTTCCAAAAATCGTATAAAAAAAGCTATGTTCCATTTAAAAAAACACCTTATCCATAGCGTAACTCTTTTGTTTCTGGTTCAAATAAATTTTTGGTTTCATTTTTGAATTCTGCAGGAAAAAGTACATCGATTGGCCATTTTGGATTTTTCTTTAAATACAAGGAAGCTCAAAAATGAGACCCTGTTCAGTCCTCGTTGGAAGACCCTGTACACTGTTGTGGTTTTATACAATAAGTCATATCCTAAAATTATTTCTAGGAGTGATTTATGGCACGTTGTATAGTAAACTGGAAGAAAAGCAATGACAAACATAGACTATTTGGAAAATGTAATAACAGAATGCGTATAAAGAATTTCCCCTACCTTTTTAAGAAATGTTCGAAGGGAAATGAACATAAGAACAATATACTTACTGAAAACGGTGGTAGTCACATTGCAGTTTAAAAGAAAAGGTGTTTCCTGTATATTGTTGTTACACTTTGACTATCTTCTTGATATGTGATGGGGAATGCCCAGCAGCAATCTTCGATTTCGAAGGACCGGCAACTTTTTAATTAGTTGCAAATTGTGTCTCCATAGGTTTAGGGGGTGTTTGGAATGTTAGTGAAAACACTTTTAGTTTAGTAACAGTAAATAAATTATTTATTTATAACATCCTTACTGCCCACGATGGTACAAGGGTTAATGTTAAAAACAATAAAGGTGGACTTAACTATTTTGTTACAGAGTACCTGCCGAAAGGTTGCCTCGGTCGCGACATTAGTAAACGTTTTAACAAATGTACTTCTTTATAAAAAAAAATGAGTTGTAGTTGTAAAAAGAAAAAGAAAAACACTATAACTTGTGGTGTAAATTGTACAGTGAGTACAACGTAAAAAACTGCTGAGTATTTCTTTCCCGTAGTACAGGGCGTTATAAAAGTTATAAAATTATTTATCACTGCGATTTCCTTTTATCATAGTTAAAGCAAAACGTTATGATAATATAAATTTTACATCAAGGACGTTTTACAATATTCTAAAAGTAACATGAGAAAGAATAATGAGAGAAATTGAATTTTAAACAATATTATTCTTTTAAATGTATTCTAATGAAAATGTAAAGAAAATTACCAGGGTATTAAACATATTGTCTAAAATCAAGTTAAAAAAAATGAAAAAATACCGTAAAACGAGGCTACTTGAACACTGCGGGGCTACTCGAACTAATGGTCAGAACGTATAAAAGAATCCCGGGGTCCAAACGCTACGCGAGCTTTCTCAGTGAGAATATGGAAAAAGTTCCAGACGCAGTTAGGGGGGGATATCTCAAAAGGAAGCCGCCAAAGAATTCAAAGTGCCTCGGATATCGCTTCTACCATGGAAGGCATACCAAACCTGTTGGATATCCGACCGTCCTTAGTAAGACTGAAGAGGCCACCATTGCGAACACTCTGGGTGTGGTTGCGAAGTGGGGATTCCTTCTGGTACGGATGGATATACGGGACGTTATTAAGAAATACCTTGATAATCAAGTTAAACCAGTGCGTGTCTTTAAAGATAACTTGACACTTTCATAGTTCGAGACCATCTCTCCGTCACAACTACATCAAACATAAAACGTTTCAGGTCGTCGGTAAATCGTGATGATATTTTGAAATTCTTCAGCAATGCTGACCTTGCTCTTAAAGATGTTAAAAGCAAGAATCTGTACAATTATGATGAAACTAATGTTACCGACGATCCTGGAGCAAAAAAGGTTGTAATTCCCAGGAATACCAAAAGGGTAGAGACAGTCACTCTCGAATGACAATAAGTATTATCGTATGCAGCAATACACTTGGAGATCTACTGCCCTCAATGGTCATATACACAGCACTGAACCTATACGATAATTGGACTCAAGGTGATCTAGTTGGTAAAAATATGCAAGTAGTGCCTTAGAGTATGGCATGAGGGGCTCCTTGGACGTCAATTTAGACAGTCATATGTCTTGGCATAGTCACGTTGCGGCCACTGCTAAGGCAGCCTCGCAGAAGCTTGGAACACTTTTCTGAACTAAGAACCTCTATACACCCCAACAACCTTTAATGCTCTATAAAGCCCAAATTCGACCATCGCTGGAGTACTGTTCGCATACTTCGGGCTCTGCTCCTAAACATACCCTGAGATTGCTAGATTCCATTCAAAGAAGAACCATTCGCTTGATCGGTGACCATGATCTGACAAACAACTTGGAAACTGGCGACTTGAGTCTATTTTACAAATATTTTAATGGGAAGTGCTCAACTGAGGTTGCCCGCTTGATTCCACCCAGAGCGGTGCATGGTAGAAATATACGACGAGCGACAGTAGCCCACCCGTACGTGGTTCAGCTGTGTTCCTTAACTGTTTAAAAATTCTTTCATCTGGAGAACGTCATCACTCTGGGGCGACCTCCCTGAGGCCGTTCCCCAACGTGTATATCTCCAAAAATTCAAGATCAACGTGAATCGTTTCCTGCAGTGCTGTGCCTTATCCTAAACAAAAGAAAGTTCGTTGCTTACTCTAATTTTTAATGTATGTTTAACAAATTGCGTTTTAGTTTATGTTCAATGTTGTTTATTTTTTCAAGTTTATTTTTAACACTTTTATATGCTTCAATATACGTTTCTTTAAAAAAATATATGAGTCTTATTACATTAATTGAACAAAAAAAAAGGATTCTTATTTATATATGCATACGTGTCATAATTCGGGGTAACATGAACACGCGGCACGTTCATTTTAAGGCAAAATAAAGATAGGTGTTCAAGTAGCCTCAAATCTAGGACTACTTGAACGCCCCTAAAACAATTCTTTTTGGCTCCATGGCTGATTTTTTTTTCCATTTTTTTCAGCCATGGTTTAGCTATCAGTTAAGTCGGTACGGTGCATATTTTTTAGGCTTATGTCTCAAGGACTTGGCCAGATATTTTCGATAATGTCTGAAAACGTGTTTAAGCTTTACCGTAAGTGTTTTTTTCGTTTCTTGAATAGAAGGCCGTGACAAATGAAAATTGCGTCTAAAACAAAAGATAATAGTACTTTACTCTTGAGCAACTTTTAAAAAATTGAATCTCCCTTGTGTGTACTACACTTGTTTCCAATTTTAATGAGCGCTTTCTTAGTTTAAGGGGACGCACTAACTTTTATCATACGCAAAACAACAAGAGCTTCTTTTTTATCGAATAAACTTTTATTTTTTCGAAAACTAGATTGCTTAGAAGTTTAACGAGAACAAACGAAAAGATAAAAACGCGACAGCGAAGCTGGAGCGTTTTTATCTATTACCGTTTGTTCGAGTCTAAATTGCTAAAAAGTGATCTAGTTTGAGTTTAAAAAATAAAAGTTTATCCCATCTTAAAAAAGACATCGAGTGATTTTTAGCTAGAGAAATTCACGAATTTTGGCATGAATAGATACTAAAAAAAAAATAATACTTCACTAAAAAAATGTTTGACAGCATCAAATTAATTTGTAACAATATGTCAGGTTGCCGAGCAATGAAAAAGAAAAGCTACTCGATTTTAAGCTGGAGAGGTTTTTACCATTTAATTTTTAGCTGGAGAGGGTTCTATCGCGATAAAGAAGGATGCACCTTTTTTTATCGATGTCAAAGTGATAAAAATGCTAATGTCAAATGGACATTTTATTGTAGGAGTGAATTTATCAATAATAAAATTTTTTGAAAAATCAACAATAAAAAGTTTGTCACATGGAGCGAGAACATTGTCGGTCACTGTATGGTTTTTCAATTTGTTGCGATAATTATGCTCGATAGTGTATAATAATTATTATTTATTAATAGTTAACAGTAAAATCTCTCAATAGCGACAACCCTCGGGGAATTAAATGTTGGTCGGTTAACAGCCCAACTAACAATTTATGTTTTATAAATGGCCTAACAACGTTTACAGAACTATTTTTATAAAATAACTATGTCGCTATAAATGTTCTAACAACGTTTATACAACGCTTATAAACCCAAAAAGGGCGCACTTTTGTGCAGAAATTTTGTTCTTTAATTTGTTTTATTATGGCTTCCACAGCTTTTACCGGCTAATTGTTTAAACATTTACAAAATTATTATAAAACATAGTTTGCAACAATTATGAAACAGTTTTATTGAAAACAGTTATAGATCGAAATATTATTTTATTATTACGACCGTTATACAACATCTATCGAGCTAGAATAAAACAGTTTTATAAAAGTTGTTTTATTATCTCAGATGTAGCTTTTTTGTTTTGATTAACACTATAAAAGCAAGCTTTTGTTGTGAAATTGTACCCACTGCGAATAATTTATTTTTTAATAGTCCTTCAGATAACAAAAAGGCAAGCATTGCATCTTTTATAACGCATAAAATATGCTTGAGTAAATACATCAGCCATATTACATTTAGTTCTAATATCTACATCAATACCAGAGACAGAAATTCGATTTGCAATCTGATGGTTGATATTTTACTGCGAAAGAAATTTTTTTGTATAATGTATGGAATATATATAGCAAAATTTTTAAGCACCTCAAATATAGTAGTTATTATTGAGTTTTAGGAGAAAAAGTCAAAAATTTTATTGTACTATTCAATGTATTATTCTCTTATTTTGGCTTGTATTGTAATAAAATAATTCAAAGGACCGATCTTATACCATTATATAAATACTAAAGAAGTTAGTTAATGCATTTTATCACTGCAAAAATTATTTTTTGTAATACACTTAAAAATGGCCGTCGTAAAGTGAAGTTGGAACAACACAAAATATGGCTTCCATGTTATAAAACGCTTTTAGCACCTTGGGAGTCCTTTTAAAATGTTTTTGCTCTATAAAAAATGTTTATAAAATATTTAATTTATGGGTATGTTTTAGTTAAACAGAGACGTACTGCAGGAAAAAAGGGTTAATTTAAAAAACTCAATGTATAGATGTACCTACATAGTAGATCGATCACTCTAAATGTTTTTTGTGTATATATAAAATATGGTATAGTTCTTATAAATTTGATTTCCGTGAAAAAAAAATAAAAAAAAAAATTGACAATAGGCTGATTTGCAAAAAAAACATTTTATCACAGAACAGTTCTAAGAAAGTTAGGATAGGAAAGTACAAAGTGTTCTTCTCTATATTAAACTGTCTCGGATTGTATAGCATATCAAAGATGCAAAAAAAATCGTTTTTCTTCAAACAGCACCAAAACTGCTAGTGTACAAAGTTACTTGGACAAATTAGTAATTATACAGTGGGAGAATAATAATGTATTGTGTATTTTTATAGTTTGTAGTGATTTTAACTGATAAAACTGGAATCAGAAGAGAATTTCCCATCAAACTATAAAATAAAATAAAATGTTGTTTCCGCGTATTTTGAAATCGCCCTGTATATCAGTTAAAATCACTACGGCACCACGTTCTACATATAATTTACTAAAACTTTGCCCATCACTTTTCTTTTCTATCTATCCAAATAAAAAAGTTAAGGATATATTATGGTAGATTATATGGTGGATCACCTGGTGTATAAGAAATTTAACTGACTGAAGTCCACCTCTGAACTCTCAATACGTGTTTGCTCAACGAATTTTTGTTTGCTATTGTTTTCATAGTTATAACATCTCTCTCCAGATGGCGCATAAGACCAGGAGTAAACAGTCGCGCACACGACGCTTACCCGAATTATTAATTCTGAGGAGTGCATTTAAAAAACATTAACAAAACCGTTAGTATCAATGTTGTTTAAATGCTCCGGCTGCATCAGTTAGAAAATAATTTTTTCTCAAATATGTCACAGATGCAGCAACAACAGAGCTAATTTGTGTCTGGCGCAACATCTGCTTATGTTTTAAAAATCTAACCTCATTTTCGATTGTTATTCTTTTCTAAAATTAAAGTAAATTGCTGGGCTTTTTTGTTTTGGACTAAAGTAAGTTAAACACACGTTTTGTTAGACAAATAAAAAATAAGCCAGCATTTAATATAGGTCTAGTCTGTTTAGTAAGTCAAGGGTCTCGGGGAAGTGTATTGGGAAAGCGACTATTGATATTCTGAAATCAAGCCCTTAGTGCCACTTGCGGTACATTAAAAGACACAGCCCACAATCTCATACTCTTTACAAACTCTATATTTCTTCCCGCATTATTTATATTAAACTGATTTTCCTCATCCAATTCATCCAGTTCTACTTCACAATTATTGATTACATCTTCATCTTCTTCAAGACTTCTTTGCTCAACCTCCTGAATAAAAGCATTTTCATTGGAACCACTTGGTTCAACATTACTTGAAGCAAAATTATTTTGTTTATCTTGGTCACCTGCTGCTTCCTTTATAGAGAGATCTAGTGTATTACCAATAATAACTTGGCGAACAAGAATCTCTTATTCGTTTTATAAATGTATTAATAAATGCTTTTGTATTGTTAGAAACATTTTTGTGTTTTATAATTATTATATATAGCTTTTATTATGACAGTGTTCATGATAATTATATAATAATTTTTTTAAGGTACCATCGGAGTGCAATATGCGTTATACATCAATAATGTCGGAAAGAAAATATTAATAAATTAATTTTATAAATGTTTCACATAGCGCTAATAAAACAATTTAATAGGTGTTCGCAAACGAATGTATCAGTATCAAATAACACCAGTATAAATCTACTATAAAACAAATTTGTCCGGTAAGCTAAAATGTCGTATAAAATTGTTGTGTAAACGTTTATAAAGCAGTATTAAAATTTGTCGTAAAACTGTTTTGTATTTTTGCTTAAAATACTTCTTAAAAGCTTGATTATCTCACTGGCAATTTTAATAAAACAAGATTGCGTTCGACGAGCAGTAATAAAGCAATTATAAAATAAAATAGCACGGAGAGTTAAAAATTATAAAATATCTTTGCTAGTTGGGAGGGGTGGTCGGTCTGTATCTTGCAGTGTGTGTTTATTAATAAGTACCTACATATACGTAAATAATTTTAAATATTCTTGTTTAAATTTATCAGGACTAGACTTAAATGAGATGAAGCTAATTTACCAATTAGTATATACTGCACGTGCATTCTAATATACATTGTACTGTATGTTTGCTTTGAAATTCTTATTTTTTAAAATAATCAGAAATTAATGATTGCTTCATACTTTTAATTTTATTTTTATAAAATTCAGATTTACATTTCAATAGAAATTAAGAAATATTTGTAGACAAAATTGTTAACATTATTAAAAGTATATATAAAAGTTTCTCAAACTTGCGAATGCTTTAGATACTCTTGATATTTTCGACACTGGAGCAAGTCCAGGTTCCTCTTCCTCTGTCTCAGAGTTGCGAGTAGTTTCATCCGTTTCTTGAATCTCTCCAATACACTCGATGATAGTAAATTCTGCATAAAGCATTTTTTTATTGTCACTGGGGACAAATTGCGTCAGGCCATCAAAACCAATATTAAGGCGTTGGTTATGGTAATATAATTTTCGATCTTTTGAAGACGACCACCACTGTCTATACATGCTAAAAGCCTATTAATAAGGTAGCTTTTGTAGAGCATTTTAAAATTCTGAATAATGCCTTGGTCCAAAGGTTGCCAATGCCAGTAGTATTGGATGGAAGAAAAATAAGTTCGACATCCAGAAACAACCACTCTTCTATTCTGCTTCTTCATCTTGGTATCAAATCTGTGAAGCCACGTTGTCATTATGTTTGCTGCCATTCACGCTTTCTTGTTCGGGATCCACTAGAAAGGTAACTTATCGATGTGTGCGCCATTGAAACATCGAGGATTTTTGCTTTTGCCTATTATAAGTGCTTCTTCCTTTTCACCTTCCATATTTGAACAAAACAGAATTGTAGATCGTTGTTTGCTGTTTTCTTTCTTGTACACTTGTCAGCTTTTAATGCATATGTTTTAGTTGGCAAGGCACACATATTCTCCTGAAGGTAATATCGTGCCGATGACGGAATTTTTCTATCCATCCATTTGATGCCATGAAGTTAGCTAGTCCTAGATATTGAGCAGATTCGAGGGCTTTTGCTTCAATTATGGGCCCGGATATTGGTATGTGCTTGTTTCGCGCTTTACAACACCATTTAAAAACAACTTGGTCCACTGCCTGTCCTTCGGTTTTGGGCCATATTCTTTTATGTTCATCGTTGCCACCTTCTTGAAATAAATTTCTAACTCCTGCTTTATTTTGAAGCAACATAGTCACTTGGGTCTTACCCACTTTAAATTTTTCAGCCAATTTCCTGGTACATAAATCTTTTTTTTTTGCATTTTTACTTTCCTCGATTAATTCAATTTTTTCGCTTAAAGAAACATCTCCTTTTCCCGCCATCTTCAAATATTTACGTTAGTCCCAAAACACACAAAAACTGTCAAAACAAAACTAATGTTAATAACCGATTTGTCAGCCTTTAAAGCAAATGAAATGGATCCGCTTACAATAAAATAATTAAGGTATGTACCTATGTTTCTTAAGAATTCTGGTGTCGGGTTTTACTGCCCCTATTGGAGAGTGTCTTTAGCATAGCGGTCTTTTAACAGATGGGTCGGTAACGAGGAGTATAAAATAATGGGATTTCTATTTTTAAATACGGGGAATTTATAACCGGTCATTTAACGCAGATGGCGAATAGAGGTTTTACTCTAGTTTTAGAAAAGTGCGTCTCTATCTACATGCTATAGGTCGATGTTAGAAAATGTACGTAATATTTGTAGTGCACAAAACTAAAGCATTTAGTTGACAAAACACAAATTAAAGACAACTTTAAAGTTTTATTATTTTTAACTAATAGGTACCTGGTCTATATCTTTTTGCCTGGGTAATTATGTTTGAATGCAAAACTGAACAACATAATTGAAAATATAATATTTTTTTATCACATAGTTCCAGCAATTAGCAAGGGTTAGAGTATATTTTCGTTAATTATTGACTTTTAATATTTATCAATTTAATGTGTGTTTAAAACATATTGACTTCATATCATACCTTGTCACTTGCAGCAAAGGCTGCTTACTCACCGCTTGCGTCACAGTTCTTTTTAAGACTTGTTAAAATACTTGCACCAGAAATTCATTTCCGGGGGCTAAATAAATACAATGATTGCATTAAAAGATGTATTAATAGGCTTATTTTTGTTTGGTATATTGGTCCACTTAGCAGGTAAGAAAAGTTGTTCCATAAGTTAAGAGAAATGGCTATACCATATATCTAATTTATCGATGAGCTATACAGGGTGTAAAAGAATTTCACGTACACTGAGAATAATTAAACCATTAGAAGTTTGTAAATCCCTAGTTTGCACCAACAGCAAAATTTTCGTTTAGCACTATTAGAGTAACCATAACAATTATAAAAATATTTTCTATCGGTAACAATCTCGCTTATTTAAACATTTCTTATTGTCTGTATAAGAAAGGCTTAGACGTTTAGCAAATCAGTTTCCCGCACTTATAATACAGACATTTATAAAAGTCAGCATAATAGTCGCAGCGATTTGTCGACTGCGTGTTATTGGAAATCTTATATTCACAAATAAACCGATTGATATTCGTCACCCCAGCGCCACTTGGTACCAGCCCTTTATGTTTTATTACGTTCTCAAATACCGCCCTTGTCGCGTGGTTGCACGTGCATTTTGTGTTAAACAAACAAACAAATGCCTAAGACTAAGTGATAAAGTGATAACTGATAAGACTGTGCACAATAGAAAGTAAGTATCTATTCTATATACTATAATATATAATATGATATATTATTTTAAAGCATTTTAGTCGAGAGGCCAATCACTCTCCGAAACACGTGTACGAATTGTCGGGGAATCGCTCGAAATCCCGAAATTAGTGTTAAAAATCATCGAAATTACCACCATAGTCGCAGAAATCGTTGGAAATCATCCCTAATCCCGAAATTTCGAAAAATATAATAACGCTAGTAAGTTTTTTTTTGAGAAACATATTTCATTTCTATAAAAACTATAGTTTTTCCTTTAAGCAGTAGTTTTTTGTGTCAACGCTTTTATAAGTGAGTTATATTTTTAAGTATTTAATATATTTTATTTGTTGATATGTATAGCTTAAAATTCTATATACCTGTTATAACCACTTTTTTTTCAAAACCTTAACCAAATATGTGTTGAAGTGTTATAACCAATATATGTTCGTAATATTGAAATATAGGTAGTTTTTTTTTGTTATACATAGAATTGTATAAGAATATTATAGAATGCCTTCTAGTGTCGAACAAATTCTAGTAAATACAATTATAAGTTAATTTCATTAAAGCCATATAATATATTATTTATTATATTTTGGATAGTTTTCATCTGAATAAGGTTGTTTCTGCTAAAAAATAATCAACTATGATAGAGCCATATTAAAATCAGGAACATCTAGCGAATCATATCTCATGGAAAATATGCTTTCGTAAATGGACCACCCAGTTTATCAGATTATACTCAGTATCAGAACCTTATTATAATAAGTATTAGAACCTTTCTTATATTGGGTCTTTTAAGTGGAAAAAACAGTATATGATAATCGATATTATCTAGGTTATCACTGATATTAGCAATTCTTATAAACGGTATACAAAGTAAATTATTGCCAATATAACCACATTTTAGCAAAGCGAGATTAGTTACAGTAGCGAACTGTCGCGCTGTCCAAATACGTATGCGGAATTCTAATAACTGACTGATAACTACATACAGACATGCACATGGACAAAATAGATGACTATTTCACAAAATTAATAATAAAGTATTTTCAAAGAACGGACGTTTCACTCAACCCGTTAATAACAAATTCACACGTTCACTCCACTGAAGATCAAAGACATAAATACCCAAAAGATTGGCTCCCACCTTAACTGTACAGAAATAGATAAAGAGCAGTAACAGTAGCCTGCACAACAAAAATCAAAAATGAACTAACAAATACGAAATAAAGAGAAAAAAAAAAAAATATGTATAAGCAAAATCCAAAAACCTTCCAATATGTAACCGCAAAGGAAAAATACAATTAAATAATAGGAGTAAAAGTCTTAATTTGACTAACTCAATAAACTAACCATACAACGGAATAACTGATATAATATTTTTTATATCAGGTATTGGATAGTTTTCTCAGTGTAGATATTTAAGAGAGTGATAGTGCTCGTCAAAAAAAAAAAACAGAACTCATGGATATGCGGTCAAAAAGGCTTAACTTTTTATAAACAGGGTGCCAAAACTTTAATTTCTTTTAGTCTTTTTCGGTTTATTCTTATATTTTCCAAGATAATTATTTCAAATTTGGTACACCTATATTAGTTTTCGGAATCTCTACAATAAAATTGTTAGAAGGCAGTATACAGGTCATATTCTTTGCGCTACCAACACTTTTACTCTCCTGAATTTTTTTGGGATACCCTGTATAAATACTGGTGGTCGTGTTTTGTCATTCCTTAAACCCCTACATTTTTATCGTATCTGTCGTCGTTTTTTAATTTATTTTTTTTTACTTTAGAAATGAACAAAAGTATTGTAAATTTAGGACATGAGGACACCTGTAAATAAAAAAATGAACACGTATACCAATTTTTAATCAATACTAATGTGTAATTTTTTTTAATCTCAATTTTTAAAAGGATTCTTTTCTCGTTAATGACAGGGAAATATATGCCGCCTTAATTATGATGTTACACGACAAACTAAAAAAAATACAACAACTGCTGGAAATAACCTCCTCTTGCTAATATGCAGGAATCAACTCTTCGTCTTAAAGACTTTCGGACTATCTTGAATATCCCAGAAGTATTGCGAATTATTTAACATGAACTTTTAATTCTGTTCCTTAAACCTTCCTCTGTTTAGATAGGAGTCTGCTACATGTGCTGACGATTTGACACTGGTATTTTGTAGGCTTTTTAACTTATCTTACCAAAAAGGAATATTTTCTTCTTGCTAGAAAACTGCGCGAGTCCAGCCCATACCAAAAAAAGGCAAGAAGACCTTGCCAAACAACTATCGTCCAGTCGCATTGCTTTCGGTTATATCAAAAGTTATGAAAAAGGCTATCAACGAAAAATTATTAAAATACCTAGAAGGCTTCAACATTGTTAGTGACCGCCAGCACGGATTCGGTAAGTCTAGATCAACAGTAGACCTTCTCGCTTATGTTACTCACGTTTGGAACAACGCAATAGAACATCATGGTGAGTCCCCGGCGGTAGCGTTGGACATTTTCAAGGCTCTTAATCGAGTATGGCATGAGGGGCTTCTCACTCAAGTGAGAGCATACGGAATGTCGGTTCAATTTTGTTCATGGTTGTCAAGCTTTCTAAAAGATCGTTTTGCGAGTGGCGATGAACGGATTTTTTTCAGACATACTTAACATCAATGTCGGAGTCCCTCAAGGTTCTATATTGTCGCCCATCCTCTTTTTATTATATATTAACGATCTTTTAGAAAAAACTAAAATCCATATATATAGCTTCGCTGATGACAGCACACTTGTTTCATCTTTTACCTTGGATGCTCGGACATCGGCTTCCAATGCACAGGCAGCAAGAGGTCTCACATCTCAACAAAGACCTTAAAGAAATTCTATCTTGGGGTGACAGTAACCAAGTAGAATTTAACGCTAAAAAAGCCCAGGCGGCAGTTTTTTCTAAAAAAAATAATGTTGAAGAACCGGACACTCGATTCCCTTGGCTTCATCAATTCATTTATTTGACGTCAATTTGGATAGTCATATGTCTTGGCATAGTCACGTTGCAGCTATTACTGCTACCAAACTGAAATGTAACGGTGCATAAACCACAATTGGTTTCTTAGTTGAATTGGTACCTCTCCTAACATCACCGGAGTTCCCCTTCGAAGAATTGATGATAATATTGCTTGTTAAATCTTCTTGGCAATAGTGCCAGCCCACAGATTTTCTGTAAATTGATACTGGAAATGACTTTGGACTATCGCATGAGGATTCTTTTCTGCCTAAAAGAAATCACTAAATAAAATTTGGATTTTGGCCCAACATTTGAATAAATCACTGGCAAAAAATTAATCGGGGTGGAAAATCGCGTAGTAGGAGAGCCTGGACTGTCTAGAGGATACTTATTCTTATACAGATTATTTATCGAAATTTTCCAATCTAGCATGATAAAATTTTTAAAGTTGTCGCAATTTTCGTTTCGTTTTCAACAGCATTCAGGGCTGTTTCCTCAATTTCGACAGTTCTTTCAGTGCGATGTGCCCCTGCCAAATGAGTGGATTTCTTGAAAGTTCCATTTTCGCGTGATCAAATGTGTACCTGTGTAAAAGTTTGTGAATCAGGCTGTCTTTGATTTGGATAGTGCTGCCGATAGACTCGTTTAGCTTCAAAGGAATTACCATTAGCAAGAACATAAATAAAATGCATATCGGCATATTCTTGCGTTGTAAACTAAGCCATCATGAACTAACTTTGGAAGCATCAACTAACGAAATCATTCGACACTAAACGCCAAAAAAGGAAACAAACGTAAAATAAAATGTGAACTATCCCAGCCAACTACATTTTTCTTAAATTTTGTTACTTGGATAATACTTGGTTGGCATCAGCCGTGCGAACTCACGTTTGTAACAATGAGGTACACAAAACTTTAACCTGTATCTCCACAAGTCGACTGGTTCAAACTTGTTAAAAAATTGGAAAATAAAATCCTTTTTGAATTTTACTGCACTACTTCTTTATTAAAAGACTAATAACATTCCTCCTCTCTTCACCCTAGCATGGGCTACTAACAAGACATGTTAGGCAAACCACTTTTGTAAACACTTAACAACTTTTTAACGTGAAGGCTTTTCTCCTACACGGAGCGACGATTTGCCTCTTTAGACTTTCACCTGACACTTTAACACTTTTAACCACTTTTAACAACTTTTAACAACTTTGAACACCTTTTTAACGTGAAGGCTTTTCTCACCAAGGAGCGACGATTTACCTCTTTAGGTTTCCACATGACACTACTTTGTTTACATTTCAGAACATATATTAACCCTATCCAAACACCTTAACCAATCAAATGTTAACACGTCAAAACCAAAATGGCAACGTCCATCCATCAGGCCACTATCGATCGGCCAATCAAATAGCGTATACTTGCTTCGCCGACTGCGGCGTATTCTTAGAAATACCACGTGGAAGCTAATATTATTTGATAGTTTTAGAGAATATTATTTAGATTTTAAATAACAGTCAGTCTTTGTTTACATTATAGGATTTAACTCGAACGTATATGTTATAGATTTGTACAACGATGCCACCACTTTGATATGCGGTGTTGCCATTTATATTGCATGCGAAATTAATGTATTTTTTTCCTATTTATTGCATTTAGTGGTTGAAGAAAAACATAGTACTTTAGCACGAATGCGACGTTGCCGCTTGGCTTAGTATTACATTACATTATGTCCCCTAAGATTGATTTCAACCTTGTTACTTTATTTTCCTACTGGGTCACGACAGAAATATGAAGTGTGTCCCAAACAATGGCTATTTCCGTCAATAACTAGAAAACGATGACAGATACGGAAAACGTGGGAGAAAAATAAAGAAAACTAAGGCTTTGACACCCTGTATATAAAAAATAAAGCCTTTTTGAGAGCATGTTTATGAGTACTTTTTTCCTATTTTAACGAGTACCCCTTCTATATCAACGTGACATTATTTACATCCTTTAGCTAAGTCCATTCGTGGACAAGCTGTATAAATATAGTATATTAGTGTATAAGTAGATTTTAAGGCTGCACGTCGTGCGTGTTTTAAAGACCAGGTATCCACGAATACTTTACATTACTTTTTTTATTGGTACACTTTAAAGTCATAAATACTTTGTTGGGAGTGCCATTAATGGAAGTGCAACCTCACTGACTTCCGAGAATATTAGTAGTATTAATTTAAAAAGCATTTCCTCTGAATTAAAAAACCGAAGTATTAATATTTTAAACAACCAAGCACTTTTCACAATTATTTAAAAAATTAAGTTTGTTAAATATATGAATAATGCTTTTCAAACATTTGTTAGTAATATTTTATTTGACGTTAAAAGGTACTTCTGTCAAATCAATAATTAAAAAGTTGACATTTAAGCTGGATTTATAAACTCGAAATGTTGGTGAGGTTGAAGTTATGATCAAGTAGGTGAGGTTAGATATTCCGAACTCCGAACATAAAATGGTTATCTCGAACTACCCGGGAACTTTTCAAACCTCTCAAGCTTTACATGAACAACATAAACGAGTTTATAAATGGAACTGAGTGTTCCCTTTAGTTTAAATTGAACTCCTATTTCCAACACCAACTGAACCTCTACCTCGCCAACTTTTCGAGTTTATAAATCCAACTTAATAAACTCGAAAAGTTGGTGAGGTTGAAGTTATGATCAAGTAGGTGAGGTTAAATATTCCGAACTCCGAACATAAAAATTGGTTATCTCGAACTACCCGGGAACTTTTCGAACCTCTCAAGCTTTACATGAACAATATAAACGAGTTTATAAATGGAACTGAGTGTTCCCTTCAGTTTAAATTGAACTCCTATTTCCAACACCAACTAAACCTCAACCTCGCCAATTTTTCGAGTTTATAAATCCAGCTTTAAAGCTGGATTAAACTCAAAAAGTTCGCAAAGCTGAGGTTCAGTTGGCGTTCAGACTTCACGTTTCTCGGGTTGTTGATGTTGCCATGGTGACTTTAAAACACGCGCGTTTTTAAAAGTTCGGTTTAAACACGCTGAGGCGTACTTTAAATAAGTAAAATAGGGTACGAATAAAAAAAAATGTATTTAGACTACGAATTATATTTTACTGTGGCTTGTTTAGTTACGTACGATGCTCCGCTAGGTATACTGTTAAAGTAAAATTAATTGAATTAATAGTTAGTTATTTGCTTTGATAAAAATGTAGCTAATATTATTCTCCCCGATATGAAATTCCGCTATCCCAACATTTTGGGTTTTGTATTTTTTTAAATCTTGAATTCGATTTTCATGATTTTTTAACCAGTTTGCTGATGCATATATATAATTTCAAAACACGGACACTTTTATTTAATACACCTTTATTATCTATGATATTAGATGTGTTCCTAACAATTTGTTTTTTGAATCTCATTTTTATTGTAAAGGTTTCACAATGTTAAATAAACACTGACAATTTATCTATATCTCTGAAAAATGGATAATACGACTTGCATGCCGGCATAAAATAATCGAAGATGGATCTCTAAAGGTACAGGTCCAAGTGATTCCACTTGTTCTTTTAATTGGGAACTAATTGATGAATTTTAATGCATACCTTAGGCCGCAGGTAATGAGAGAGTATCTGTATGAAGTTGGATTGCGATATTGCCCACATGTAGCCCGGATCTTAATCAAATAGAACGTTCCTGGGATGAACTTAAAAGAACGTCGTCGTTCTGTGCCACTACAAACTTTACAAGAGCTAAGGTTGGTAATGACTAGGGAGAATCAGGTTATTCATCAAAAAAGAATAACCGAAACTAACCTTATTCATGCGATGCCATGAAAACTGTTGCTAGATGTGGACATACACGCTATATGGAGGATGAGGGTTTTAAAGTGTTACAATGCAAAATCCGAAAAATGGATTGAAATATTTTATTCAAGTTTCAGGACGCCAATGGAGAGGTTGGGGGCCATATATTTAAATATTTTTGACATTTACTCCCCCTCAAGATTTTATCTTGGTGGTGACAAATTTAAAATGTCAAATAAAAAGATGTTCATTTTCTTCGATAATTCGATTCTCCGTCAACAACTACGTAGGTAACGACTTACGACGTTATTTGAACGTAAATGTTCACGTATCCACAAAGGACGAAGCAAGGTTTTGGAACTTAGGATTGGTTGCGAATTTTAGGGGCTTTACCTGCTGAAGCTTGTATAAAAACGCTAAAGGAGAAACTGGAAGAATTCAACTTTAATTTGAGTACAGACATTATTGCTATTACCACAGATGGAGCCAGTGTAATGGTAAAAGTTGGTCGTGTTATTGAACCTGCCCAACAGCTCTGCTATGCCCACGGTCTACAGTTAGCTGTATTGGATGTTCTTTACAAGAAGCACACCGTTGCCCAAATAGAAAATGCCAGTAATCACACCGACGACGAGAAAGATGGAACTAGTACATTAAGCGATGAATGCGAAGATAGTTCCCTTTGGATAAACATGGTTCCGTCAGAGGAAATTGAACTATCATCTGAACTATTTGATTTAATTAAAAAAGTGCGCAAAGTTATCTGTCTCTTCAAGAAGTCTCCTGTAAACAATGACCTACTGCAGGCCTACATGAGAAACGAATTCGAATAACAACTACAGCTGGTCTTAGATTGCAAAACAAGGTGGAGCAGCCTTTACACAATGATAGAAAACTTTATTAAAGTGAAATTGTGAATTTGCAAAGCACTTATCGACTTAGACCTGGGAACCAATAGTAAGTACTGTTTTTCAGAACGTAATTTTTCAACACTAACAGCTTTGGAAAAAACCTTACAGCCGGTGAAACTAGCAGTAGAAGTTCTTTGTCGCCAAAATGCAACATTACTAACAGTTGAAACAACTTTACAATTTATGTTAAAAAAGTAGAAGAGCTTAATTCACCTTTAGCTGCGCAACTGGCTGCGTCTTTACGACAAAGAATTTCTCAACGACGAACAAATTTAACTACGACATTGATATATACGACAAGTATAAGGATCTAGTTAAATTAAACGACGACGCAACCTTTAACCTCCCATCTAAGCCATCAATAAAAAAACATATTACGAATAATATTGAAAGACTCTTTTGTATTCAAACACAAAATGATGTTGCAATAACTCTTCCCGAATCCGAACCTTTGGAAAAACGTGAGGACTATGAAGATGTACCTCTTTCCGATCTGGTTGCAGCTTCACTGACAAGAAATGAAAAAGGTGGTGCATCGGTTTCATTACAAAAAGAATTAGAACGCGCACTGCTTAACGAAAGCCCACCAATACCTAATATTGGATCTTTGGAATCGTTATTAAAAAAGGAGATGGCATTGATGGAATCAGAAGGAAATAAAGGAAAATACCTTACGTTCGTGTTCGATTGTCTACAATCTGTAGTACCTACTAGTGTGGAGGCTGAAAGGGCGCTTTCAGCAGCAGGTTATCTGGTTAGTACCATTAGAAGTAACTTGTCTGACCAAAGTATTAATATGCTGTGTTTTTTACGAAAATATTTTCAACAAAAGGGGTGATTTGTATTTTTTTTTATGTATATAAATAACTAAAGAAGCATTTAAACCTTAAATTATTCTGTTATTTTCTATTTCTTTCTAACGTATTCAGAAAAATTAACATAAACATAACTTATAATGTGAAGCAGCGGGATCCCGCTAAATCCCTGTATATTGCGGGATTGCCAATTGCAATCCCGCAGTTACCGGGATTAACATTTGATACCGGGATTGCAGTCCCTAGACATCACTCAAGCGAAAAATGTTAATTATTAAAATAATACAAAATATTCTCAATGATCGTATTTTTAAACTGGTCATGGAAATCAAATAAAAAATAAAAAGTTTATAAGGCAATCAACATGGTCATATTTTTGAGGGGGTAGTGTATATAAACTAAAAGTTTCTTTCAAATTGGTATAATTTGACAATAATTATTAGGGGTTGTTTTAAGTTTAATATTGCTAAAGATTTTATATAAAACATGTTTTTTTTTGCAGATGGTCAAACTGAAGCCAGCACTAGCAAAAATGGTAATGCCACACATTTCTAAATGTCTACATTTTTATTTGAACGTTATATTCTGCACGAGTGTGATTATAAGAAACCTGACGGATATCAGTTTGATTTTGCATTAATGCTGAAAAAAATAAACTAGAAACAAACACCTAAACGAAATAAAAGAAAATGTTCGGTCATAATAATCCTCAATATTATACAGTTGACTTAAAATGGCTTCAAGTTAAACAAAATACAGTGCAGGTTAACAATATAAAATCACTGAAGAGCAAAGTATCCTTTAGATAAGAACGACGCTTAAGAAAGGCAAAGGGTCAACTAACATTCGTGTCAAACTTGAGGAGGTTCTAGATGCGCTGGCTACTGTAGATGAAAATAAGGGTGGTAAGCCCGATGGTGTTCTTTCTTGTTTTATTACAAAATGTGCTTTTTCACTATCTATTCCCCTCACCATATTATTTAACTTATCCTTTAACCAGTGTGAGTTTTCTAAAAAATTGAAACCAGCAAGTGTGATTCCAATTTTTTAAAGTGGTGTGAGAGATAGTGTAACAAACTATTTATTTATTTACAAAATTTAGGATACAACAGAACTGAGTTCCAAAAAAGCATCCGCTAAATACAATTTAATATTAATATTGGGTTTCTACATTAATATGAATGGAAAAAATAGACAAAATATTTTTTATACATTAACAAATACATGGGCGAGGAAAAGTTCTTTTAGTTTTGATTTAAATTTCAAAATTGAAGCAGAAAAAACTTCAATGTCATAACAATACTTATTACAAACTATGTATTTGCATTCTAATCAACGGGGTATTACGTCCCAAATTTGTTCTGAGCAATGGTATATTAAACAATTCATGACTTCTTAGTTCCCTTGCAGGAACATTAAAACTCGAAAGTGATAAAAGAAGTGGTGAATCAATTTGATGGTTTATAAGTTTAAATATTGTGTATATATCCGACATTCGACGCTTCTCGGAAAGCGGTAAAATCTTAAATTTTTTGGCTACATTCTCCGGGGCACAAGCGGCTTTATATGCCAATACTTTGAGAAATTTATTTTGAATTGCTTCGATTCTGTTTATATAAATTTTATAATTAGAATTCCATATAACTGAAGCGAAAGATTATACTGTAAACAAATGCGAAATAAAGTGATAATAGTGTTTTTGGTTTTCTAAAAACCTGACAGTTTCTGACAATGAATCCTAACAATCTGTTTGCTTGAGCCGTAATCATATCAAAGTGAAATCGAAAAGACCATTTGCTGTCCAAAAGCACACCAAGGTCCCTAATTCGGTCAACTCTTTTTAAAACTTTTGAATTTATATTGTAGTTAAAGTTAATTAAGTTAATATTTTTAGAAAACGTTATAGATATACACTTTTCCAAATTCAAAAAGAGGCTGTTTGCATTGCAATAATGATTCAACCTATCAAGGTCCCCCCTGTAACTTAAGGCAGTCCTCCGGGGCCTCCATCGCACGATAAATTTTATAAGATCATCTGCATACATGATAAACTTGCTATTTAAAAGCACTGACTTTTGTTGTTGATATAAATTATAAAGAATAGAGGCCCTAAGTGACTTCCCTGGGGAACCCCTGACGTCGCCCCAAATGACTCCGAGTGATACCCGTTTACCACAACAATCTGCTTTCGGTCACAAATGTAGGACGAAATCCATTTTAACACCGCTCCGTACACCCCGACATCAACAAGTCGCTCCATCAGCACCTCATGACTGATTTTATCGAAAGCCTTGCTGAAATCGGTGTACACGGCATCGACCTGTTTGGGACTATCCATAGCCAAATAAACATTCTGAGAAAAACACAACAAATTTGTCTCCAAGGAAAGAAGCCATGTTGCGGTTCAATAATAGTATTCTTTACAGTAGATAATTCACCTCACTTTTATTGAACCAATCAAAACGCTCATTTTCATAGCAACCACCTTGGTAACGGTCGTCTTACCCGATAAGACTACCGCTAGCTCGAAAAGACGCTTTCGAAAAGACGCTTGTAGCTTTTTTACTTAAATAAAAAATTAGTAACACCTCTAACTTGTATATTTACCTTTATCAGACGCCCTTCATTTTTATGTTCAGTAAATTATCCAATAAAATACACCTCTAGAGGCGGTTTCTTATCTTCATACCTTCGTTTTTCACTCGAAACTCGATTTTCCAAGAAAATTTTCACTCAATGTAATTTTTACTTATAATCAAAGATAAGACCCTCGAGCTAAAGCTCTCGGGATCATATCAGATTATAAGTAAAAATTACATTTCGTAAAAATTTGTCAGAAAATCGATTTCTTGTTAAAAACATCGGTATTACCGATAAGACGCCTTCTCTATCGGTATATTACTGTTGAGAAGATTTTTTTATAAACAATTTTTTCAAGAATGTTTGCAAATATTCTGATTTTACTAATTGGACGATAATTGAACACACTACTTCTGTCTCCACTCTTAAATATAGGTATTTCATAGGATGCCTTCCATTTTAGAGAAAAGCATCCTTCCCGTAGAGACAAATTATAAATAGGATGAAGTGGCTTGGTGAGATTGCGTACACAATATTTTATAAATAAAGGTGGCACACCATCGGGCCCAGTGTTTTTTTTTTATGTCCAATGTTTCTATAAGTTCACTTATTTCATTTTCCGAAACCAAAATATTGTCCTTTGCAGCTTCACTCATAGGATAAGATAGCTTTTGTCCCGTATTAGCTGTCAAGTACACACTTTTAAAAAATGTAGCAAACATGTTATTGACACTCTTCCCGTCCTCAGCAACCGAGTCGCCATAATGAAGAACCCGAGGGATTGAAGCACTTGACCTTTTTTTATTGGACACATAGTTCCAAAATTTTTTACTATTATTTAAAATCTCTAACTCTGCGCACTTAATATACAAGTTAAAATCACTATTTATTAATTGTTTAGATCTTCGCCTTAAACATTTGGTATGAAATTTGATCTCCATATTTTTTGTATTTTTTATGATGTTTATATTTTTCTAAAATTGTCTTAATAGTTTCTGTTTTAAAGTATATCGGATACCTGCCCCTAACTCTGAAAGATGGTATTTGTTTTTCAATAAGTTTATTTAGTTCAGCATAGAATAATTCAACCATAGTATTCAGAGGTTTGTTAAGCAAAATGTCCTCCCATCTTAAGACGGCCAAGCTAGTGTTAATAACATTGTAATTTGCTTTCCTAAAATTAAAAATTGTACGACTTTGGTAGGTGAGAGACCGAGTTTTAATTGAAAATTCTAAAGATGGATGATGCTGGTCCTCATCAACCAGATAATTATCCGAGCGCATAATATTAGTGATTAAATTTTTGTTGTACAAAATTGGGTCTAATATTTTACTATTGATATTTAATACATTATTAGACTGCATTAATTCGAAATACGAGAATGCGTCGACCATAGAGGAAGACCTTTCATCTGCTTGCGTAGAATGCAAATAATTATCATTATTTATAGAAATCCAATTTATATTTGATAAATTAAAGTCCCCCCAATATAGTCACGGTGTTCTCTAAAAAGACGCGTTCAAGTTTATATAAAATATTTATAAATGCCATAAAGGCGTAAGTGTCAACTGGCGGAATATATATGCAACATATATACATCCTTTCGCCACCACTATTGCAATCCAGATATCCTCGGCATCAGATTCCAGCTCACAACACCTTCTCGATTGCAACTCACTTTTCACTGCCACGAGCACGCCACCTCCGTCCTTCTTAAGGGACGCTGTCGTTTCCCGGTCGCGCCGGAAAACATCATACTTATCACTAAATAACTCTGAAGACAAAACGCCACCCCTCAACCAAGTTTCCGTTGCACAAATAATATCAAAATCTGTAGAGACGACACCGTGAAAAAAGTTATTTGTTTTAGTTCTCAAACCCCGCACGTTCTGGTAGAAAAGTTGGAGATATTCAGCCATTTTACAGGTACGATGGTATTACCTAGATACTGGATATTTAGAATATCACATTCTCTGAATATCATCCTTACTTTTTATCATCATTACTCGCGAGGTATCACTTTTCCTGACGAAAATATTTCCATTCTTGGTCTAAAAGAATTTGTAACCTCTAGCCTTTGCTTGTGCTCTAACCTCTTTGTAAAGCATTTTGTTATTCATTCTTAGGTGCTCATTAATATACAGATGATTGGTCAATCCATCTATCTTCATGTTAGGTGACCCGTTTTCCCTTTGGAGGCGTTTACCCTTTGCTGCTGCAAGAATATTTTTTTTTCTTTAAGAGAGGTTAAGCGTACTACGATATTCTTGATCTTATTATTAGAATTCTTGTTTAATTGAACGCGGTGAGCATAATCCACTAGACCTTATAGCAAGCTTAACATTTTTGGTACAGTTGTAGAATCACCTTTTCACAATATATTGAGCAGTACCGTAAAATATCAGATTGTTGTAGAATAGCACAGCTTTTTCCCTTAACGATCTATTAAATGGACAATTAAATTCCGGTGGACTCAGCCTATACTGATTTTAGCATTTGATGAAATTGACCACAACATCTTAATAAGAGAGCTAGGTAACATCGGTATATTCGGGGATCTCCTTAGATGGTTAACTTAACATATTTTCAATAGATCACTTTTGGAGTTCTACAAGGTTCTCATCTGGGGCCTTTACTCATTGATATCTACTTAAATGACATAAAACAGTGCTTTAAGTCTGGTAAAGTTTTAGTTTATGTGAACGATGTGGAGATTCTCGCCTCTATAGGAAGTATGGGTGACTGCTTGCATGCTGAAGAATGATTTAGATTAGTTTTCACTATACTACAAAAATAATAAACTTTTTCTAAACTTAGTTAAATGTAAATTTATATCTTTTCAAAAAGTTTTCTCCTATGCTTACAATTTTAGCGGAATTTTTTGGGGAGCACATTACATTGATTAGGAGTCCTTGTTGCACGTTGCCGTCCATAATAATTGGCAGTTAAAGGAGTGAAGCTATCGGTTTCGCGAAGGCATCTCTCAATAGCAGCAAATGTTTGATGGTTTGGTATGCGCCGATTTGGATATCTTTCCCTGTATACCCTAACACTTTTGCAGCCATTTCATTCACAATACCCAAAAGCCAATAGCATATCCGTTATTTCTCCAGAACTGTATCCTTAAGCCATCTTTACAGTCAATTTAAAATTTAACTAACACGTTTCAAACACCTTATTTATTCTCGCATTGGCAAATTCTTACTGCAACACTTACTGTAAATAAAATAGACTGATAGCGAAAATTCTAAAGTACGAAAAATGTTTACGTTTAAATAGTCTGTGGCAAAAAAAAATTTAAAGGTGTTCATCAACCAGGTAAAAAATCCGAGGATTTTTGGATGTGACACTCCAAAAAAGTATCTAAAAAAATACATTTCCCACTGCCAATTCACTGAACACATTTCATACTCAAAGATAACAGCAAACATTTTTTATTCAGAATAATTTAAATATTCTGGTGCGGCATCGAACAATAAAAACCGAAATATCTCAAAAACAGCTTACTTTAGCGGATTTTCACAAGAGTACCTTTTCTGTTTCAAAATATTCAAAAAATTAGTTCCTTAACAAAAAAAGGAATAAACTACACTGATAAAAAAGTTATGGCCATTCTCAACCATAAGAAGTGCATTGTGAAGCGCCCTTTAATGGCCACACTAAAAAGTTGTCCGTATTCGGGTTTCGCATCTCAAAAAATACCCGGGTACTAAGTTTTAAAGTAATACGTTAAAAAATGTTCATTCATTTTAAAAAATTCGATTTTAATTTTTTAACTTAACCACCCTGTATCTCGGAAACGAAGCAATTTCGGACTAAGGTAAGTTGCTTCAAATCGCCTTATTTTGGTCTCAGGAATATGTGCTCAGATTTTGTACACACCGTTAAGATACACCCTGTAATAAAAAAAATATTAGTTTTTATGCAATCAATCGTAACATTTATTTATTTATTTATTTATTTATTTATTTATTTGCTTATAGTACACACATTATACGGTTAGGTACAATAAATTTATATTCTAAACACTAGGTTATATACGTCAAATAGTTATGTTAATTATTTGTTCAATTTGAATGCATATATTATAAGTAAGCACCTAAGTGATTAAACACTTGTGTTGTGCTATACCTTAGTAAGAAGGCAAATGTATCTAAACTAAATCCAAGAAAAAAACTAACTAAAAGAAAATTATAAAGTTATTATTACACATATACATATTTATCTAATAAAAGAACGGTCAATTTTCTATTATATTTACAAATTCACGGTAATTTCCAAAGATATATTTTTTTGATAGTTTGGAGAATACTTTTAGGTTATTTAACTGTTTAATATGTAAAGGTAAGATATTGCAGGTTTTAGGTAAAGTATAATTTATAAATCTATGGCTAATATTTCTGTTAAATCTGGGCGTAGATAGAAGCCTAAGGTTATTACTACGTGTGTTGAAAGTGGAAATTGTATAATTTTGAAAACAATTGTTTTTAAAGGCTGTTCTTATATTACAAATTTCCTCTGTATAGAGTAGGTCAGTAGGGAATAGCCTCGTCTTCTTAAATATTATTTTTAATATGTAATTTTGCATAATATTTAACTTTTGTAGTGAATTCTTATACATTCCCCCTCATATTAGAACACCATAACGGAAGAGTGATTCGGCCAGAGTTTTGTATATAGTTACTAATAATTTTCGAGATAGTATTTCACGCAGTTGATAAAATTTATAAATAAGTTTTCGTACCTTCTTTGTTAAATAATTTATATGATTAGTCCATTTTAAGTTTTTGTCAATAATTATGCCCAGGTATTTTATTTCACTTGTTTCTTTGATTTCATCTACCATATTATTTATTTTAATACTAGCAAATTCAGGTTTGTTTATTCCTGTTAAGGTAAAGGCTATATAATGAGTTTTACTTGCATTCAAAGAGAGTTGATACATATCTAGCCAATTTTTTATCTTTTCCATACCCTGTTAGCAGGCTATTTTTGTTTAATTCCAGGAATTTTCACAAAATATAGCAACTGTATCATCAGCATATGACACAACTTTCGCCCGGGCCTTTATGGATAACAGTGAGTTTATATAAGCTAAAAAAAGTATCGGACCAAGGACAGTTCCTTGAGGAACCCCGATTTTTACTACTCTGGGTTCGCTGATTGTATCATTGATTTTTACCCGTTGTTTCCTGTTTGTTAAGTAGCTATCAAAGATATCCAGCACTATACCACGAATACCACACCTTTCTAGAACGACAAGGAGCTTCTTGTGGTTAACAGTGTCAAACGCCTTGGCAAGGTCTAAGAAAACTGCAATACATTTATTGTTCGTATCTAAGCCTTCCGTGATCTTTTTAATTACTGTATACATGGCATCAGTTGTCGTCTTACCAGCCCGGAAACCAAATTGGTTCTCGTGTAAAATATTATTTTGATTAAAAAATTCAACTAGTCAACATAATTGCATATCTTCTTTTTCAGATACCGGATCATCGTCAACTCATTCGAGTCTTGGAGGACTAATCGGACACATTCTTAAATTACCAATAAAGTTGATAAAAACTGTACTTAAAGCACCCTTAACAGCAGTTCGAATTCTTGTAAAACTTCTAGAAATGTTAGTCGGCCAACTTGGCATGACTGCTTCGGAAGTGGTTTCTCTGGTAATTTCAGTTATCAAGCAGCTCATCGGGCAAATAGTAGATGTATTAGTATCTGTTGGAGTCCTACAAGGAAAAACTGTTGAAGATGTATTGAATTTAATAAGTGGTATTGTGGAAAAAGTATTGAAATTTGTCATAAACCTAGAGATGACATTAAGCATGATGCTGACTGAAACGATCAGTAAAATAATCGATGGGATATATATTAAACAACTTATAGAAAAGCTATTGAAGTTGCCTATAGTTAGTTATATAGCGAACTTAGCCAACTCAACTCGCATGTATATTGTTAACACCTTTCAAAAGCAAATCAACGACATCAAGTCTGCGATTAAAGAACAATACGAAAAACATAAAGATTTCTTACAACCGATTTTTGATGGAATATCCAGCAGAATACTTATAATAACCAATGCGCTTCATGCTCTGATTGATGGTAAACTTAGTGAGTGCCGTGGAATGATTTCTGGTAACGACACTCCTTCAGAAGGACTTCAGTGGCAGTTAAATGATTGGATCGATCGGTTGAAAGTTATTACTTTAAGGATTTTGGGATTTAAGGGTTTGGCCGATCAGCTTAATGAGAAGATACCTGTTGGTAAATGAATATATTTACTGCATAATAAGTCTACAATTCATAGTAAAATAACATTAAATTTTCCATATCTACCTGCATGAATTTTTTTCTGTCATTTCCGGTTTGGTTGACATAGAGACCAACTTACTTTTTTTTTAAATGGAACACCCTGCATTTGATTGCATATTTGGATTCTACTGGAAAAACCCTGAATTTTTTGTATTTCAAATTTTTATTTATTTAAATTTGTAAAAAACTTTATAATAACAAAATAAATAACCTAGAAATTTGAACAACTTAACATCGGAATAATAAACAAGTGAAACCTTTACAGTGAATCAGGTGCTCAAAATTACCACCATTTTCTGCTAAGCAAAGCGCCAGTCGATCCCTGAACCCGTCTACAACGTTTAAAAGGAAGTCCACTGGAATGGCCCGAATTTTAGCACTAATTCTGAATTTTAAAGATTCTAAGTCATTTGGACGGTTAACGTAGACCTTGTTCTTTAAGTGTCCCCACAAAAAGAAGTCGAGCCAGTCAATAGCACCTCTTCTGCCTATACAACGTCCTGGAAATTGTTGGCTTATGTATTTGTCTAACATTTGCCACACAATGCGCAAGTGCTCCATCTTGCTAGAACCATACCTGTTCGTTTATGCCATTATTTACGCCCGGTAAAACCACTCTGCAAGAAGGAATTATGTGATTCCTGAGGAGGTCCAGATATTTTTCGCCATTCAAATTACCATCTATGAAAAAAGGTGCCACAATATGTCTACCAACTATGCCCGCCCAAACATGAACTTTTTCGGGCCTCTGAGTATGACCTTCCTGGAACCAGTGAGTATTCTCAGCAGACCAATAACGATAGTTGTGTCTATTAGCAATGGAAAGTAGTTTCATCCGAAAAAATGATATTTGTTGCGAAGTCATTATCGTTATTGCATCTTTCCATCATCAGCTCATAAAGTTCAGCTCTTATATCAAAATCGTTCTCGTTTTACTCGTGCACTAACTTTATCTTGTAGGGATGCAAGTTCTCCTGCTTAAACAAAATTTTCACTGACTGATGAGACATTAAAATCCACTACCATTGGCCTGGATGATTGTGTTGGATTTTCATGTATTGAGAGCACGATATCCAAAGCTTTGTCTCTTCCGGTTGCTGCTTTAGGTGGACCTGATTTAGCGGCTTCCCTAACACTGCCTGTTTCTCGAAATTTCTTTATCACTCGACACACCGTTGACTGGTTTATTGGATGGCTATTTGGATGAACAATAGTGTAAACAAATTAGAAATCAGGCAATAGAAAATTAAACAGGAACTCAAAATTGACACCTCTTAGGCCGCTGTCATAAAAATACCTTGACTCAACTGGTGGGTATTAGGTAGGAATGATTATAATTAGAGTTTTTCATTTTTGAGCTGTCATTATATCGGAAACGTTTGCAGATAAGTAAAAATTTGAAATAACAAAAATTTTCCCAGTAGAGTCCAAATATGCAATTATATGCGGGGTATTCCATTTAAGAAAAGTAAGTTAGTCTCTATGGCAACCAAACCAGAAATGACAGAAAAAGTTCATGCAGGTAGAAATGTGGGGAATAATTTACTGAACAACTTTCATAAAGGTCACTTTTTCGTATACATGAGGTAATTGAAAAGTCACAGGCATTATGTGCGACTTTATTGCCACTCTGTTATTTTATGATTTTTCAGGAGGCGGAGTTCCTACCCAAATATTTTTTGTGGATCCACTTATAGCTTAAAGTATTTTATTTTTAGATTTAAATATGACAACTACTGCTTCTAGTGCTACTGCAACAACTCCACCATCTGCAGGCATGACCACTTTGCCACCTATTATGACTACTTTAACTGCAGGTTGGTATTTTCTACTGTACTTTGTGTTTTCTATTTTTATTATCAAGTATCTTAAACTACCTGTATTGGTACCACAGGTGCGGGGACGACAACAACAACAACAGGTGGTGAAACAATCATTACAGCTTCAGAAACGTCAACAGGCAGTGAGACAACCACTATAGCTTTGTCAACTATTGCAGGTGCTGGGACAACCACTACAGCTTCAGCAATTACAACAAGTGCTGAGATAGCCTCTACAGCTACACCAAGTACTACAGCGGCTCCGGCTGCATAGATTCTATTTAAGTTGTAATAAATGAAATTTATTGTTAGTTAAAAGATTAAAGTATAGATTAATTTATTATTGCTCTTTCTGTTTTTTTAATTATTTATATTATTAATTTGGTTACCAGAAAGAGAGTTTAGATCTGTGGCTTAATAAAATTAACTTAACACCTTTAAACAAATTAGTTTATTTCATGCTCGTCTAAATAGGTAAAAGTACCTACACCAAAAAGTGCCTTGAGCTATAAAAATAATTAAAACTGATCATCAAAGGGATGTAGGTTATGTATTATGCAATGACAGACAAATATGCACAGTTTTAGTACGAACCCAGTAACTGCAGATGCTTGAAGGAGTACTATCATCGCGTGACGATATAAGCAAAGGCGTCATTTCAGTTTTTTAACTGGAGTGGCAAGAGCTACCGGGGGGTCGGGGGGTATGGAATACCCCCAGGTGAAAGGAGGGTCCGAGGGTCTTCCTCCGGAAATTTTTTAAAAACTGGCTTTAAATTTGTTAGTTTTTGAAGCTTTTTCACACTAGTTTTACAACAATTTAATTGACAACAATTTACCCTAAAACAATATTCAAATTCAAATTCAAATTTCAAATTCAAATTCAAATTCAAATTATTTATTCGTGTTAAAAATCACAATATAGCAATGTACACAGGTCACAAGAAAAAAAATAAGAAATACAAGTTTAAAAGTAACACCCAAGCAGATAAACATAAATGTCAAAACTTATAGGCACTGTTTTACAATAAAAACACAATGAGCACTATGGCCCTCTATAGAAATATCTAAAATATTCGTCATTTGAATAAAATACATTCACAGTTAAAATCTGTTTCATTCTTTTCTTAAAAATATTTGTTGGTAGCTCCTTAATTTCTATAGGCAATACAATTCAATACATTAAAATATTTTATTGCCCAATAATCAGGGCCATTTTGACACCTCTTCAATCGCCGATACGCAGGTATTAAATTACCTTTATTTCTGGTTGGATAATCATGCATGCCTTCGTGAGTAGCAAACAGATGCATGTTGTTTTTTATATAGAGCAGATTCTCCAGAATGTACTGGGATGGCAGGGTAAGTATTCCCAGCTGCTCAAAACCCGCCCTACAGTCATCCCTGTAACCTAAACCACTCGCCACCCTGACTGCCTTCCGCTGCAACCCGAACAGACGCCGAGCACCCGTGGCATGACCCCATATGAGCACAGCATATGAAAGCTGTGCATGAAAAGTGGCAAAGTAAGCTGTTCTTAGTGCAGTGCGGGATACATTGTCTGCAAGACGACGAAGCAGATAGAGGTTTTTGCTTAACTTTGAAGCTACAGCGTCAAAGTGCATGTCCCACTGTGGCTTCTGGTCGATAATGACCCCAAGAAACCTACTATGTGAAACATGGTCATTTATAGCCCCCATCTCTCTCATTGTGAATACCATTTTTTCTGTCTTGCTTCTATTCAAACGAAGTCTATTTGAATGAAACCACCCCTCGGCTAACTCCTGTGCCCCCAAGGAACCCAACAATGAAGCCTCAAGAGTCTCTGCCACAACAGAAATGGTTGTGTCATCGGAAAGAGAGTATAATTAGATTTTTGATCTATCAAGGGCAAATCGTTGATATACAGGGTGGCCAATTAGTACGACAAAGGTCAATATCTCCTGTACCATTAAAGATAGCGGAAAACTTTTGACGAAGCTTATTAAGGGTTAAAAGGTGCATCTTTTAAAATTATTTTCGTCTATACAGGGTGCTCCAAAAAAGCGGCACGGTAGAAATTTTATATTTTTTTAATAGAACACCCTGTATATATTTACACATTTTAATTTGCCGTAAATTACTGTACATAGCACCATAATTATTTATACATATTTTTGCAACGTTGCCGAATAGATGGGAAAATCCATTAAATTTGTGAAAAAACATCGTTCAATAAAATGTGTAGTATTTCTTAACTTATTATAATTGGAAACAAAATATTTTTATAATGGAAAGAGAAGTGTTGACAGAACTCGCCTAGGGTAAAATAAATTCATATTTTTGTACAGGGTGATTTCTACGGACATGCCAACTTTACGAACTTTAAACCTAATTTTCTCATTTTTTTCAAATAAAACACCCTGTATTTGATTACTTTGACTTGTAGGGATTTTCATCCTCTTTAACTTTTGTTAAGGTCTTTTCATGCCTATCTCTTCAAATATTGGTCGTATTTCTGTTTTTGTCTAAACTCTAGCAAAAAACTGAATGTATTTTACCATTGTCGTTTTTCTAGTTACCTATGACATAGAAAATACAAACAAACGTCAGTTTTGTAGTTTTTCTATTAATTTACATAAATAATTAACTCGAAACAATTTTTAGATTTAAGTTTTTTACCGATTTAAGCTTGAGGACAATTTTTAAAATTTAAATTAATTGATTAAAAATTACCTATTTAATTGTTCAAAGTGGCTCCCATTAACTTGAATACACAATTCTATACGCTTTTCAAAAGAATGAGTCATGTTTCTACACATTTCCCGAGTTACAGTTTGAAAACAGTTTCTAATACGAATTTTCATAGCATCTCTTGTAGTGGGGGCTATTTTATATACCTGATCCTTTACAAATCCCCATATACTGAAATCCATTTTTGTTAGATCTGGTGATCTAGCCGGCCATGGTACGGGGGCTCCTCTTCCAATCCACTGCTGCCCATATGTTTCATTTAAAAAGTTAGTAACAGGTCCTGTATAATGCACGGGGGCTCCATCATGTAAAAACCAAAGACGTTCACGAATTTCATTCGGTATCTGAGCCATTAATTGTGGTAAATCGTTTTGTAAGAAGTACAAATATACTTGTCCAGTTACTTTTTCCTCAAAAAAATGCGGTCCAATAACATAGTCTCCTACAACTCCTCCCCAAACGTTTAAGGATCATCTGTTTTGTGAATGGGTTCTTATAAAATAGGGATTGCTTGTAGCATAATAGTGAAAATTATGTCTATTCACGTTTCCATTTTTATGAAATGTTGCTTCATCACAAAAGAATACTAAATGTGCAAAATTTTGTTGTTGTCTCATTTTTTCCTGCGTCCATTCACAAAAATCTATTCTCTTTTAAAAATCTCCTTCATTTAGTTCCTGCAGTAACTGGATATGGTAAGGATGCATTTTGTTTGTTTTCAGTATGTTCTGAATCGATGAACGGCGAATATCTAATTGGTCGGAAATATTTCGTTGGCCAATGTGTGGATTTTCAGTGACTGTTAAAAGAACATTTAATTGATTTTCTTCCGTTAATACACGTTTTATTCTTTCTTGTTTTTTATAGGCTACACACCCCGTTGTTTGAAAACGCTCCTTTACTTTTTCAAACGCCCTTCTACTGGGTTGTCTTCGGTTTGGATATCTTTCTTGATATATCCTCATAGCTAACAAGCAGTTTTTGTCACTAGCTCCTAATACAAAAACCATATCCACCATTTCGACGTTTGAAAAATCCATTTTTATTAATTTTTGAAGAATAGCTCACCAAATCACTATAATTGTCATTATATTACAAACAAACTGACGTTTCATTTTAAACAAGAACGTTTGTTTTTATTTTCTATGTCATAGGTAACTAGAAAAACGACAATGGTAAAATACATTCAGTTTTTTGCTAGAGTTTTAGACAAAAACTGAAATACGACCAATATTTGTAGATAGGCATGAAAAGACCTTAACAAAAGTTAAAGAGGATGAAATCCCTACAAGTCAAAGTAATCAAATACAGGATGTTTCATTTGAAAAAAATGAGAAAATTAGGTTTAAAGTTCGTAAAGTTGGCATGTCCGTAGAAATCACCCTGTACAAAAATATGAATTTATTTTACCCTAGGCGAGTTCTGTCGACACTTCTCTTTCCATTATAAAAATATTTTATCTCCAATTATAATAAGTTAAAAAATACTACACATTTTATTGAACGATGTTTTTTCACAAATTTAAGGGATTTTCCCATCTATTCGGCAACGTTGCTAAAATGTGTATAAATAATTACAGTGCTATGTACAGTAATTTACGGCAAATTAAAATATGTAAATATATACAGGGTGTTCCATTTAAAAAATCTAAAATTTCTACCGTGCCGCTATTTTGGAGCACCCTGTTTAGACGAAAATAATTTTAAAAGATGCATCTCTTAACCATTAATAAGCTTTGTCAAAAGTTTTCCGATATCTTTAATGGTACAGGAGATATTGACCTTTGTCGTACTAATTGGCCACCCTGTATATAAGGAAAAATATTGGGCCCAGAATGGATCCCTGAGGCACCCCAATCGTAACCTCTTGCTCCGCCGATGTCACACCACCATACTGCACTGCCTGACATCTTCCCGCAATATATGACCGCAATAGTTGCAAGCTGTCATCTGTGAATTTATATGCTACCAGCTTCCGCCGGAGTATCCCATGGTCAACACAATCGAAAGCCTTGCTGAGGTCACAAAACAAAACTGTATCATAGCACTGCCCATCAGAAGCGTCCATAATGTCGAACATAATTTTTAATGAATTAAGTTATTAACTAAACCACATGTAAAGTAATTATCATTTACACACAACTCAAAAGTTTTGTATACACTTGTTTATGATAAAGGAAAAAAACAAGCAAATATGACACAATAAAAAACTTTTACTTTTACTCAATGTCATCATACACAAGTTATTTTTATACAAAATGAAGTCTTCTCTTCTGGCTTGAATTAAAGTCATCAATAACTTTGGAAATATTTACTTCAACACTACTTTCAATAGCCAAAAGAGCTAACGAGGACAACCTTTTCTGGCCAATCGTGTTTCTGGTGTATATTTTTAACCGCCGGCGCCGCCGCGCCGTAAGCACGAAAAAGATCTCTCACAGGATGCCGGGTTCATTGGAATCGTATAAAACAAACGAAATAGTTCAAAAGGCATAGGAAAGACACCTTTCAAAGACTTATGTACAAAAACGTCAGCTCTTTCTTGAATAGTTTTGTTTCTTGATTCTTCCATTTTGTAAAAACATCTCAGGTCAGACAGAATAAGTTCATTGTCTAAATTGTAATATTTACACACATACTGTACACTGGCTGTGTCTACATCAGTTTCACCTAGAACTTTGCTTAAGTGGTTAAGTACATCTAGGTTGTTTTCTTGAAGCCTGGCCTCTCTTTACTCGTTTAGGATATCAATAACTGGCCAGAGGATTGAAACTATGTAGTACTGCTCTACAGATTTAAATGGAGCTTTACTCCCTTATTTCTTAACGTAAAGTCTACTACTCCAATATTTCTATCTAAGTTTATAATTTACAAGTTTTTAAAACACTTGCTATGTTTCTGTGCTAAACTAAGCATGATTAATGGAGAATCGATAAAGTTAAAAAAATTCGATGTCGTAGACTTGTATTTTTCAATTTTAGATATTTGTGAATTATTGCGTCTTTTACTTCAAAATTCTGGGGTGGCAATATACTGGGCTCGACAATTCTGGGGTGGCAACAGCCATTCCTTGCCATCCCCGAATTAAGCCTATGGATATGAGTAAACGCGTCTTCCCCGAAACTTTGCAAAATATTTATGCCTTACAGCAGTGATGGCGCGTGATGCTAGAACTGGGCAGTGCTGCATACAAATCCAGTCAGAAGTGAACGACATTTTTTTAAAAAGTTATTATAGAAAGCAACATTCTTTTTTGTTTTGTAAATACCTACTCTCGAACTAGATACAATATAACGGTACACTATTAGAAATCCTGACCGTGGTAATCAAAAAATCGCATAGTCAATTTAAATGAGTCAAAACTAACTTAAAAAATAAAGTTATTTTCACTCTTTTATGTTTAGGAAAAATCAACTTTTTTAATAGTCGCTTTAACATAAGAGTTAATTAAAATTAACAGGCAACAACTTTGTCACTCAAGTAAATATAGGGTAAAAGTGGGAGAGACGATATAGTTTTTGCAAGTGATTTATAAGTGTTTATAAGAAAAAATGCAATTTAATCAAATTGTTTATTTTTTGCAGAAAAGTTTCTCTTATACACTATAGGGCAAGAAACAATTTATTTTACAAGATTTTTACAGTAAAATAATCTGAAAGTAAAATCCTGTGTAAAAATCTATACCAACAATCTACTTAAAATTGTGTTTTTAACTTACCGTTATAAATATACTTCCATTTCTTTATAAAAAACGAGCTAATACATCTAACAAACGTTGGACTTTTCACCAAAAACTTTTCGATTACTAATTTTTGAAGCAAAAGTCGCCCAAAATTATCAAATATGTGAATATAACCCAGCTGTGGCCGTCATTCGCTTGACACTTCGAAATTTCCGCGATTGACAACCGAACTCGTCCCTGATTGGCGCAAATATTTAAAGTACTCACGTTAGGGATATCGTCACTCATGTTGAGGATGACAAGATCGAGAATTAACACCATACCAAAATAGAAATTAGCATTGGGTTTTCTAACACTTACTTTAATTTTGAAATCAACGTCTCGCGTTAACTTGCTCGTTTGATCATAGGGCTGTATAATATGTGTTTAAATGTATTTATATGAATGCATTTCGACAATCTCTACATCTACTTAAGGAGTCTCGCACCCCCAGGTAGGTGTGTACGTAACTGTTTTAATCAATTTTTGAGAGCTAATTTGTACACCTAAAAAAGTATATAAACATATGCGAGATGTTACACGTGGCGACATCTCGTAGCAATCGAGCAATTATCCTTAAATTTTGTAAATTACAAATATTTCATGTGTTATAACGGAATATCTGTTACAGAAAATTAATTCATCTAGTTATAAAGTAAATGCTACAAATTACTACTGCACTGCCTACATGACAATTACAGAATAAAACAAAAATATAGTTTCTAAGATAAGTTGAATATTCCAAAATATAATTTTTTTTAATTCAAAACAGAATATTTCCTCAATGTGTATTGTATACCTTTGTTATATATTATGGTTTTAAGATATGGTAAATAATATTAAATAGCATTATTAGATATGAACCGAAATTATGTTTTATTACATCGCGAATCAGTGATCAATCGGTTCGATTGGTTAATTTTACATAATATATAGAGATTAATTAATATTAACCAATGATAACGAAATCGGCGATTCGCGCTTATATAAAACACAACATAGTTAAAATTTTAATGTTTTTATTTTCGTAGAACTTTAACAACATGTATATTAAAAACGTTACGTACCGTACTTCTGAAACACCCTGTGTATCTTACAATGAAATTAAAAAGTACATAAAAGATGTTGAAGGCATGATTAATCCGCCATAAGGTTTCTCTTCTGTACTTCTATACGCCTGTCTGTCTACGAGGAAAAAGTGTTCCTTCACGTTCTAACATACTCCTCACAGACATGACTTAAATGTTGCCTTAAACATTTTTTAAATAAATATCCCCCAAATATATCAAGCCGTTTTCTTCGGGTTTATCGAAAACTCGGTATCAGTAGTGTATATATCGGGTGAAATATGTAGTAAAATTTCATACATATCGTTTAAGCAGTTAGTTCCCTCACTTTTCTTAAAGAAATTCAGGGCATTTTTGTTTCGAAATGCTTGTCAAACATGTATTGGTGTCGAATTTTAAATAATTATTTTCATCATGCGCGACCACTCAAACAGAATAATTTTCCAACTGCCCCTCGTTAAGCGAAAAGTCCCAGATTAGTGCTCGCGCTAGCCACTAACCGGTTGGAACTAGTTTCGCTTCGAATTCGAGCGGTGCGGCGAAATTGGAAATATGCTGGTAGTGGATCTACCGTTTATTTATTCTACCGCGATGGTATACTTTTTCCAAAATCAGTTTGATGAATACAAGTCTCGATAAGAAAGCTTCGACCGGGCTTTAAAGGGACCGGCATCATAATGGGGGTTGTCAGATCTTTTTTAAAAATTCTTTATGTTTTTATTATTAAAAGCGTTCTTTTATATCAGTATTTAATTGATAGTCAATCACTTTCTTGTAAGCTAGTTTGCAAATCTACTTTGAACCAAGAAACTCGTGATAGACCGTCGACGCCCACACGAGATTTAAAGCACATTTAAAGTGCGAACTATTTTTTGCGGGGGAAAAAATTAATAGAGCAGCATATAAATACAAATTTATATGCAGTTGACAATAACAGCAAATAGTTAAAGGTTCGCCAATTGGGTCATCCCTTAAAAGCTTTAAAATCAGTTTATGCTTCGGGTCTGCAATATTGGAAATCGGACAGCGGCGTGGCTGGTTGAAACGATTTACTGTAATTTACACATTTCATTTTCTGCTATAACTGTGCGGTATTAGACAAGTAAGTTTTTACTTGTTACCTATATTTTATTATATCAGTATGGCTTTTTAGCGACAATTTGAAACATTGAATTATCGCAGGAATATAATGAGTCGATGCCAGAGTCGGCCATTAAAGCAAAAGAAGTCCGGAATTAAGGAACAAAGATTTACATGTTCAATGCCAACGCATTATTTTAAATATGTACGCGTATTTAAAAAAAAATCCGGGAAATACTGAAAATACGCTTTGTACAAGAATGTACTTGTAATGAATTAACTTGGGTTTTATAAGAATTTACAACGTAATTAATTTGGGGACTATAACCGGTCATTCCATAAAGCGCACACCAATAAATCAAAAATTCAAAACGGCTGACAATACTACAAGGGATTTTATTCTGCGAACTATTTACAACTTTTACGAGGATAATATAGTGCCAACTTTAGAACTGGTTCGTGATAAATTGCGAGGTTATAACAACATTGCGCGATGTTTTGCAAAATAAAGGAGTACTATGAATTCGATAAAAGTATAATTTATTTAAATGAAACTTGGGTTGATACTTATGATGCTGTTAAGTATGGTTGGGGAGACAGTACAAATTGTACTTTTGGTACACCGTTTTCAATCGGAAAGCGCGTTATCTTGCCGGAAGTAAAGATGGCTTTGTACCTAATTTATTGCTCTTGTCACCAAAGAATATCACTCAATAATCAATCTCCAACTTTATCCGCAATTGTCCTTGATAATATTTGGCAGGTAATAACGAAATGAATATGAATATAGTATAGAAAAATTGCGTAGCTCATCTTATAAAAATAAAAAATGGAAATTCTGTTTCACCACCTATAGCGCCAGTAGTACTTAATCTAACCTGGAAATGATTCTACTTCTGAAAGTTCTGACGATTCCAGTCATTAAATTGTTTATGAATTTTAAATTAATTATGTTCGTTTAACACGTATCTTAAAAACTTTTAATATTACAGAACGTTTACTGTGATTCTGCTGATACGATCAATTTGTTGTTAAAATATATACAGTGAATTCTAACTACTAACTGTATATTCCAACTAGATAGTACCTCCTCGCGGTTCTGGCTGGACAAAGACAATTTTTTTAATTGTTTTCGACAAAATAAGCGTATTTCTTACCAAAAGACCATTCTAAAAATATTAAATGCATGTGTTTCTTGCGGGCGATGTCACGGGTACAAACCTCTTATCGATATTAACTATATTTTTAAATTGTTTGTGGCAAAATTAGCATTTTTCTTTAGAGAAAACCATTTTAAGGATATTCTCTGCAAGCGAAGTCACAGGTACAAACCTTTTATCGATATGAACTATAATGAACAAGCTATAATATTGTATACTATTTAATCGTATTTAAAATTTACAGCAATCTGAATTTTAATTATTTGTTAGAAGCGACGCCTATGGTCAGGAGTTTAACGCTTTTTTATGTCATCAAATTAAGCTTGGGGCACACGGGTCGTAATTGTAGGTAGCATCGTCACTGAGGGCGGCATTGCTGGTGACTTGTTGAGTTCTGTTTGTCAGACATTTTTTTATAGAGTAAGGGGTCCACCTCGAATTCTAATTTCATACAATCTCTCAAACAGAATGTCATTCGCCACGGTATCAAAAGTCTTCGTTAGATCCAAGAAAACACCCAGAGCCTATTGCCACTTTGGTGTTGCCCTTAGATGTTACTTATTAAGTACTTTTTTTTAAATTTCTAAAACCGTATTGCTTTTAATATGGATATAATAAATCTTCTCGTTCCAGATACTCCACCAATTTTTGCTTCAGACATTTTAAATAATATAAAACATACATTTTTTACATAGTTTTGAAAGCGCTGTTGATGTAGGTAGATCTATCATATTTGGTCACTTACTAAAAATAAAACACCATTTTGAACATGAAGATTAATTTAATTTACATCATAATTTATGTACATTGTTAGAATACACGGAAAATAAAAAACTTATTTATTTAAGGCTATTACCATATCTAGGGCTCAAGTTAGATATGCTAATAGAGACAGATTTTGTTAGAAATTATCAGGAAGCACGGTTCTACAGTTTTTAGGAAAGTATATCACACTTTTAAATCAGGAAAATCTAGTGTTGTTTTAAAGGTGAAGTTCTAAACCTCTTAAGGCCAAAATACACTTTAAAATAAGAAATTTAGATAGTATTTGATACAATTACAATGCTTTATTTTAGAAGGGAATATTTCTAATGTGTCTAAATACAATGTAAATATGTTTTCTGATTTTAAATTTAAAATTTAATTTAAAGATGTTTTTTGTGAATTCATCGATAAAATAGATTGATTTAGCCGATACTTGATGGAAATCCATTATAAATTTTGAACAGAAACAAAGTTTTAAATTTCCACAATTTTAATTTTTTTTTTATTTATAAAATTAAAAAAAAAAAAAAAAAATTAAAATTGTGGAAATTTAAAACTTTGTTTCTGTTCAAAATTTAAAAAAAAATGAATTCATCGAGTTTAATCTCTAGTGTACCCTGTTAAAATGGGAAAAAATTAATAGTGGCCTATTGCATATAGGGTTAATGTTCAGCCGAGTAAAAAAGTATATTACAAAATTATTTCTTTCACTTGCACAGAACTTATAAAGATATACCCTAAAATAAGAAACTAAGGAATTTATAAAATGGGAAAAAAAAACTATTTCTAATATACTTTTAGACAGAGCTGTTTGATATATTTTCCCCTATACCTATCGTTTTCCCTGTATAAGATTGTACATCACATTGTTTTGGTTCTCTAATATATTCTTAAAGTTAACTTTATAAACTTTTATATTACACAACATTTATTGCATACTGATACTTCTTTAACCTTAATATTTCCATTTTACACTAGACTAAAAGTACTTTGATTAATTTTACTGGATTATTATCACAGAAAATAGGTGGGTATGAAATATCGAAAGCAATGGTCATGTTAACAGTATAAATTCTTTTACTATGTTGCAATGAAATTATTGATGGTTTTTGGGCGATTACCACACGTCGAGAAATACTGTTTTACTGACAATAATAATCTGCGTCAAGTAAGAAGAAGCCACCTCGTCATCTGCTTACGTCGCGGATTATCGATCTCGAGCGATACGAGACAGGAACATTTTAAAGTCAAAGTGAGATAGAACACGCTTTAACGCTTGCACGCCAATGACGCCGTGGTCTCTACTTAGTTGATTTTAACATTAAACATTTTTACTGCACCATTTTCAACTCGTTGGCATCTAGTCTATGTTTAGGTTAGGTTAGATGAAATCAGACAATCTTTATCAACTATACCTGCTAGTTTTCGTTCTGTAATAAGTATAAAGTGTAGAAATTTTCTTGTTGCTTAGAAAGGGTTGAGTGTTACAGTAATCAAGAAGTAGGCAGGTCAAATTTTCCATGACAGGTTATTCCGTTGGATTTCAGTCTCTTTGACGTTATCTTGTTCAAAGTGTTACGTTTTCCTGTGCTTTCTGGCGTTTGCCGGAGAAAACCCGGGAAACGACAACAAGATAAAAAAGGACTCGTTAATAATTACGATATAAACAGCCTCTTTTTAAATAATTAGAGCCTAATAATAGTGTAAGAGCCGACTCTCACATTTCCTATGTATGTATACAAAAACAAATTATTGTTCTTTGGAGTTGTAAGGGTGGTTCCATAATATATTCAGTGATCTAATTTACATATTTTATTGGAAAGCAGTGCGTCGCGCCACAAGAAATGCTTTACGATAGTATGGTTTTGTTTTACATAAAAACTACGCGCGACCGGCGACAACAAAAAAGCAAAATCTGCACCTTATGTGATTTGAAGGTTCCCCCCTCTTTGGAGAATATGTTTTCTAAGAATCAAGTTCATAAATCGGCAATCGCAACGTAATATGCAAATTCTAAATCAAAGTGCAAATCGGGAATGCTGTAACAAAAGAAATCACCGCCTGCCATCCTAATTTAAACAGAGTTCTATCAACGCAGCTAAAAAACATACATAACTATCAAATTTAAAATGACCTTTCAAGCGGTACATTTCAAGAAATAAACTAATAATGTTAAGTTCAGTCCTACGAAGATTCATTGTTGATCCACATAAAAAGATCTTAGAGAAACTCCAAACACATATTCGGTATCTTTGTGGCAGAGCAACGGCAAGTATATGCAGATTAGTTTATTGTTAATTTTCCAATTGGTTGTATAAAAACATGGTCACCCCGGCAACCCGAATATTAATAATTTTTGATTGGTCCAACGAATCGCACGCTGATTGGTTTAAAGCTGACAGCGGGTTCGGCGCGAAGGTAACAAACTATGGTAACGTCCAAGACTCGAGAACCTGTTCTACGTAGCCGGGTAGCAGGAGCCACGTGTGTTTCTGATACAAGGTGTCTAGTTCGATCAAAGTAAAAGAATATTCGTCTAAATACTTTTCTCTCGGCCAAAAGGGCAATTACGTCGTATGTGTTTGGGTATGCAACGAGGTTGCATATCATAATTCTTCCTTAAAGGGCTTCCGTACAAGAATTGAAGTTTCTCGACGGCATTGATTAGTTATTCTGGCATCTTAGTAAAAGAAAGATGATGTAGCTTACTCAACATAAACATATCAAGTTGTTACTGTGAAAATAACACAAGGATAAATTGTTGATGTAAACATCAAAAAGTTACCAAATCGTGGAATAGATGAAACATGTAAAACTAATAATGTGTTTTATTAAATCTGGCAATATTTCATGAACTAACCGTTATACTGTCGGAAATACAGGAATATGTGAAGGCGGGTCAGAACACCATCGCACCGTCAGTTCGTATGGATAAGAACACTATAGTTACAAGTAATTCTGACACTAACTGATTATTTGGCAGTTCGGTTCGAGTAAAAGTGAAAAATGGATAAAGTTGGAATTATTAGTCATGCGATTCAATTCCATTTTCTGACAGAAAAGACAGCTAAAGAAACTCATGAGAGGATTGATTGCACCTGATTGGGTGACTTAGGTATTTTCTACAAGACGATGAGACTTTGAATCAACAAATTCAGTGCATGAGTAGCAATGGCTACAGGTTTCTCAATTGACCTACATTTGCATACATACAAAAACATTTCATTTAATTTGTTGTATCAAAAAACCTTGCCGCGGTTGTTCATTCAAATCAGCAAAAGCGAAATTCGCTTTAAACACCTTTTGCATCCATCCTATTCATTGGCTTTGCATCCTTAGACTTCCATTGTTCCTGAAACTTAAAACTTTACTGGCTGAACAAAAAATTAAGTTCAATGAAGAAGCCTAAATAGGCAACGAATTTCTACTTCGAGGACCTCGAAGATGTGACGCCATCAATAACAACATCTATCGTCTATTACAGTAACTTGTGGCTCCGATTAATTTTCTATTGCCTCAATTTTTTTGTTTCGTTCTTTGAACTACTTATTTTCTTTTTACGCCCAGTGGCAGATCCACAGTCCTAATTTTTGCATTAAGAAGGTGAATTCCTGACGAAATTTGAATATGGTTCCAAAAAATTTCGCCTGCGCCGCTCATTTTGACCTCCCGCCCTAAAGAAAATCCTGAATCCGCGCCTGCTTTAGGTAAGAATTTCATTGTTTTCTTAAACTTGTTCCTTCAATAATTTAGTAATAGATTGTTGCTATTTGCCTTAGAAAGTAATGCTCCGCTATACCCCTCCACATCATCTTGGCTTAATAATATTTGATAGGTATAATTTTTCATCAAACTATTTGCAGAGGTGAGATATTAGAAATTTCAATTTGGAAAGAATAGGCCATTTTTATCATTAATTCTGCAATAAAACATATTTACGACAAGCTGGGTACATAAAAGAAGTATATTTTCTGATAATTATAGTTAAATAATGCCATCAATGGATTAAATTGCTGCCATATACTGACAAGTTTATTCCATAAAAAAAGTTGATTAGGAGAAAAATTAAAGAATCTGCTAGTAATCTAAATTTAGCTGCAACACTGGCAGTGAAACCTGGTAATTAACTTGTCAAAGTTAAAACAAATGCCGGTGTTCCAAAAATTAATTTTTTTAAAAGTTAGCAAGCGATAAATCTAAAATTATAAACAAAAGTTAACTCCAATTAAGCAGGTTTGCCTGCCCTTTCTCGCAATAACTGCCGGTTAATTGGTGTTTTATTTTAATTTAGAAATATATTTTGGGTATCAAAACGCCATAAAAATGATTTATGTTGAATTTTCATTTAAGCGGATGAAATTAAAAAGGCTATCCATCAATCTATTACCTCAAGGAAAATATAATATGACATAGAACATTCTAAAGGCCTGATATTGGCTTGAATAATGGTCGTCTTAAGGAGCCATTAACGCATAGGGAATAAACAGTTTTGCAATTCCCTCGTCATCGATTCTCTTGACAATGATTGATTCAATCAGTTCATCATAGAAAAACTATGGAAATACTGACATACTATTTAAATAGCTCTAATTTCCAAATTTGTAGGTTTTTATTCGGACCCTTCAGCCCTTAAATAAATTACCAAAGTTGGACCGCGCAAAAATGGGGCGGAGGTTCGAGTGACGTCACATTGCAGTTGCTGATCGGATGACTGTCGAGATTTACTAAGCGTGTGTTTCTGTATAGAAACGCCATTTGATAGTTAAATTATATATTTTTTAATTTCTTGATGGTTCCTAAGTGTCGTAACACTTTTAGAAATGCCCCAGGAAAACTGTTCGTAAGCGTGCCTTTTGATCCTGCAACTAGAAGAACTTGGCAGAAAGCTATGGGTCGGAATGTTTTTGTTTCTGACAAATCCCACGTTCATTGCTGTGAGGATCATGTTAACGTAAGCTTAAATATATGCCAATATTAAAGCAGACTACAAAATATATGATATTTATAGCCTATTTTAGATAAAAGAAGACATAGACAATTATACCTACATAAAGATAATGAAGAAAGGAAATATTAGACTTAAGCTAAAGGGGTACCAAGGTTTTTTGATTGTTAAAAAAGTCGATTTACGACCCACAGGTTGAAACCATGGTCAGTTTTTACCAAAAAAAAAACAGCAATCCTTGATTAATAACTTGTTACTTTCTGAAACTTCAGAAATTTTTATTGAGAATAAGGACGTCGAGCAGGAAGATGGGTTGAAAATCGAACCAAAATCTTGTTGAAATGAGTTCGAAATATTATTTGTATTTGGTTATTTTAAACGTGTTGCCCTACTATTTAATATTCTTTATTAAATCATAGTCATTCAATTTAAATGGCCATTTGCTTTGCCCTATTTTCGTTAAACCTATGTAGTAGTTCACTTGACGCTAGATAGCTTATTGGTTGTTGTTTTTCTTCCTTCTTGGTGTGGTTCTTAATAAAGACTTAGTTCAATAAGCATTCACAAACAGTGGAACGTGGTTTTGTTTCCCCTCTGGTACTTTTTCAGTAGTTTCTTGCCCTAATTTTAAGTCTAAAGATATGGATATCTTATTTGTTTTGTGACATGGGTGTTCAAGTGTTGCGTAAGACTGAAGTTCGCAGCAAGAGAGTCCAATGTAAAAGCAAAGATTTGTTATGTCGAAAATGGGAAAAAAGAGAAAATATCGTTTTAAGGAAAAGGGTTCGAAGAAAACGCGGTTCAAAGGAAATAGTATATTATGGTATTGGTATTTCTCTTAAGTCAGCTCCCTTGAGCTTTTACTTCTTTTAAATTTGTTGGTGCTTATTCTTCTACTATACTGGAATTTCTTTGTTGCGATGATCTTCTTGCATTGTTCTGTTTTCTTCATTGATTTGCTTGCTTATTTTCGCTATTTTGTTCCGTGTTGTTTTTTTTTTTTTTTTTTTTTTTTGGTGTTGTATCAGTTTTTTATTTTGGTACTTTTCATGACTTTTTTTTTTTGTTCCTCTATTGTTTTTGTTAATCCTTGTTTTTGTTTTTAGGGTGGGAGCCAATCTTTCGGATATTTAAAGTTGTTGTGTAATGTCGATCGTATGTGTGAGTTTTGTATCATTGGATTTGTCGATAAGTCTGTCCTTTCAAAGTATTTAGTTATTAATTTTGTATTGTGTTCCGCAATTGTTTCCATTTTTAGGTCTCTGTGTAATACAGCTGTCGGTACGTGTCTTTGTGCGTTAGTCATAATCCTCATTATTTTGTTTTGTAGTATCTGTAGTTTTTGGTATCTTGTTTTGTTTACGGTGCACCATGTTGGTACACCGTATGTCAGTACAGGTCTAATTATGGTCTTGTAAACTGTTGTCTTTGTCTTTAAATTAAGTTTGCTTTTGGCGCAGAGTAGGGGATACACTGCACCCATTTGTCTGTGTGCTTTTTTAAGTCTAGTCTCGACATTGTCGTTCCAGGACAACTTTTTGTCAAAGACGAGACCAAGATAGCTCGCTTTAGGGCTCCACTCTATGGCTTTTTTATTTACTTTGACCCTTGTTTCTGGCAGTCTTAGTCTCGCCTTTGAGAAAAATATGGCCTGTGTCTTCCCCTCATTAAGTCGCATCTTCCATATATCCAGCCAATTCTGCAGAAGCAGGATATGGCGCTGCAAGCGTAAAACTACTCTCCAGGGCACTCCTGAGGTGGCAGTAATCGCGGTGTCATCAGCGAACAGGTATAGTTGTGTAAATTGATTGTGCGGGATATCCGCTGTGTATATGTTGTATAGGATTGCAGCGAGTGGTGACCCTTGCGGGACCCCAGCTCGTGCAACCCTGGTTTGTGATAGTGTATTGTCTGTTGACACCGCGAATTTTCTGTCCTCAAGGTACGATATAACAACTCTGATTAGAGCGTCTTGCATGCCTAATCTAATTAATTTTAAGACAAGTCCGTCGTGCCAGACCTTATCAAACGCCTTAGAGACGTCGAAAAAGACTGCCCCTGTTGACTGGTGGTGGTTAAACCCTCTGAGTATATTGGTCGCCAGTCTTGTCGTTTGGCGCACCGTGCAATGAGCAGCTCTAAAACCGAACTGCTCTGGTGGTAAAACGTCATTGTTAAATACAAAATCGGTTACCCGATTTAGTATTAGTTTTTCAATGACTTTGCCAAGACAAGATAATAGACTTATTGGTCTATAACTGTCCGCCAACGTCAGATCTTTGCCCGTCTTAGGGATTAGCACCACTTTGGCCCGTTTCCAAGTGTCTGGGAAGCAGCCCTTTTCTATAATGGCTTGGGTTATATCTACAATGTCCATTACTGCGTTTTCTGGCAGGTTTTTGATTGCTTTGTTTTTTATGCCGTCGAAACCGGGCGCCTTTTTTGGATTGATGACCCTCAGTATAGAGCGAACTTCCTCAACAGTGACCCTGGGTAAATTTTGGTCCCCCATATTTACTCTTGGCATTTCTTTGAAAATTTGCACAGTTCTGGTGACCTGTGCGTTTCTTGATACGTTCTTTGATGGAAATTCACTGAACTGTTCGTAGAATGTTTCCGCGAACAGTTCGGCTTTGTCTTGTGGGTCAGTTATTGTTTCGTTAGTATTTTTGTTTTTGAGGTACGAGGTGGGCTTTCGCCCACCTTTCGTAAGATTTTTTGTGAACTTAAAGATGGAGTAGTCTTCTGTTCGAAGACCCTCCATCTTCCTTTTCCAAGTTTCGTTTTGTTTTTCGTCAAGTCTGTGTCTGAGTTCAGTTGTGAGTCTGTTAGCTTCTGTTTTTATTCTCGGATCACCAGTCCTGTATGCCAAACGCAGCATCCTGTTTTTATTTTTAATCTGTTGAGCAAGTTCGCCCTCAATTATTCCTCGTTTCGAAAATCTGGACGTCACTGTCATCGATGACTGTGCCATAGCAGAATTTATGTTGTAGGTAATTGTTTCAACCTCTTTCATTACGTCTTCTTTGGAATCCAACTGACCAGTTCGAGGATGATCAGACATTATCCTTTTGAACATTGGCCAGTTGGTTCTTGTTCTTGACAGAAATCCATGATTTCTGTCCGCGATATTCCCGTATTCCACTATGACTGGTCTGTGATCAGAGGTCAGCTCTGACAGCACTATTGGCTGGGATAGCTGACCTGTGTTCTTGATAACAAAGACGTCCAGTATTTCCGGAAGTGAGCCTACTTGATGATGGGTATGCTCCTCCGGCGGCAAGATTTGATAGTTATAGTCCAGTGACTTGTTATATAGGGTGAGACCTCTCGTGTTTTGACCTCTACAACCCCAAATGCGTTGTTTTGCATTTAGGTCTCCCCCTATAATAATAGAATCATCGCAATCGAAAATTTTTGCCAGACAGTCTCCGTCAAAATTGACAGAGGGGCTGCAGTAGACTGAACCCAATTTTATCCAGCCATTTCTGGTTTTTATTTTTATGAATGTGCCCTCTATATGAGCACAGTTTGATGGGCCTGGCACGGCTTGCGCAATGATGTGCTTTTTGACAAGAACCATGGTTCCGCCCTTCCGCCTATTCTCTCTATCGTGTCGATAGATGGTGTAATTGGGACAGGTGAACCTCTCGCCTTTAAACCAAGTTTCCTGTACAAGAAGCACATCAATGCTGTACCTCTCCAAAAAGTCAATTATTTCAGTTTTTTTACCCTTCATGCCGTTTATGTTTATCGTAGCCAAGCTGAAAAAAGCAATTTCCACTTGTACCGCCATTAACGTGAATTAGACATAAGTGTCGTCATCATGTTTTTAACCTGCTCCTGCATTTTTGTCTGGAACTCGGACAGAAGCGACTGCATGGATTTTTGAAGGATGGCCTGCCATGCCTCTGGTCCGTTTTGTTGTGTGTTTACTGTATTTTTATTATTTTGTTTGTTGGAATTTGTTGGCATTAGCTTCTTGTTGTTTTGAGAACCCCATATAAAGTTCCCAGGGGGGGCTTCGATTACTTTCGCCTCCGTGCCGGGGCCACGGTGCGCAAGTTGCGGTCTTTTGCTGCACTGTTTGAAGTTGGCTGGGTGGTTTTCCCCGCAATTTGCGCACTTCAGTGCGTCAGGTGTCGGACATTCGGTCGCTCCGTGCTGTCCTGCACATCTGACACATTTTTGGTTCGCTGCACATTTGTGCTGTGAGTGACCGAATATCTGGCACCTGTGGCATTGTGTGACTTGTGGCTTTTGCCGCTGGGCCTCGACACGGATGCGAATGCCATCGATGGCCTTGAGCTGATAGATGCCCTTATCGCATTGTGGTAAAATTACAAGGACCAGGGGCATGGCGGTACCATCCGCCCTACTCCATCTAATGACTTTCGTAGGGGTGAATCCCAACTCCCTTAGATCTTCCATGACCTTCTCCTCCGTCCACGACTCCAGAACTCCACGTAGAATTACGTGGAGCTCTTTCTCGTCGGCGAAGGGAAAGGAGTGATGCTGAATTTTTTCATCGACAAGAAATTTAATTATCTTTCGATAATGGACAGGTGTTGGGGGGTGGAGTTTCACCCCTACGGGGATGGTAACGGCATTGCCGAAATCAATATTGTTAGCATTGAGATATCTAGAGACCTTGCTGTATTTGTCTTTTTCTCTCAATATAATGGGGGGTACCCTCACTCTACGCTCTTGTTCGTTTGTGTTTGTATTCTCGTTTGTCTGGTTCTTTGTTTGTGTATTTGTCTGTTGTACGTTTGTGTTTTTCGTTTGTGTGTTGTTGTTTGTTGGTTTCTTTGTTATCTTATGTCTCATCACTTGGATGAAGTCGTCCATTTTGTCTTGATTCGTCGGTAGTTCGGGGAAGTCATTCTTTGTTTGTTTATTTTGCCTTTTGGCTTCAGAATTGGTGAGTGTCTGTGTCGCGTGTCTCTTTCTCTGTTCGTTTATTTGCTTGTATGTCTCGTTTGTTTTTTCGTCTTCCGACGTGTCAGGAAGTGGTGCGTCGTGTATGTCTACCATCGTGATGTCTTCAGTCTCGTCAATTGTTTGTTTTGTATTTGTTTGTCTTTGGTTTATTTCGTCAACTTTTTGGTTAAGTTTATCATGTTCGTTGTTGTTTTGTTGGGGTGTTGTGCTAATAGATTGGCTCTCATACCATTCAATAATCCTCAATAGCCTGTTGTTGCTCTCTACCACTTTGCTCATCTCCATATCCTTTTCTGCCGTCATACGTTTGATGGTTTCGTCCAATTTCCTCTCCCATTTCTCATGCTGTTCTTTCAGCGCTTTTGCCCATCTTTCCTCCTGCAGCTGGGCTTTTTGTTCCATCTCTGCTCGAAGGCTGTTCGGCATCGGTGGTTCATCGCATTCACTTTCACTACTAGCGTCCCTGCCATCAGCGGATGACAGGGATAATTCGCGCTTTTGCCGTCCCCCTGGAGGGATCGGCTGTTTTTCCGGAGTCAGAGATGTGCTCATCTCCTCCCGGTATTCGCTTGATATTACTACTACCTCTCTTCTCTTCTAGATTTCAAATTTTCGATCTGAAAACGCACGTATATTCTCTTTTTGATGTTGACACGTTTTGACATTTACGTCAGTAAGGAAATAGTACCGATTCAGTTTGTAGTAGTAACGGCTCTACAACAACATTTATTTTATTAGAACAAAGCTTGTCAGATTCAGATTCCGATAGTAGAAACCATATAGATATTCCAGAACAAATACAAAAGAGATCATTTTTCTTGATAGAAAGAAATTCCAAATTTTATTCAGGTATGCCTAGCCATTCATAATTTATTGTAAATATGCTAGCCCAAAAACGTAAATTGGATAGATTGGATATTTTTTAACCCTAAAAAAGATCAAACTAAATTTATCCTACAGAATATTAGCTGACGATTTAAGTGTAAAAGTTGCCAAAGTATGTAACATTGTTCAAAATGCTGAACCTTGATAGCAGGTTACCTTTATCCATTTATTCACTTCAAATCATTATCTGAGGTTCAAAAAAAACTTCCTATTCCCTGTTCCGAAATCTCAATAAAAAAACCAAGTGAACTGATAGTACCCTCCCTTTCATGGTCAAATTATAAAGGTTGTAATACCATGAAATACGTAATAGCATGTACATATAATGGTTTCATTTCTTAGATTTCTTCTGGTTTTGGTGGTAGAACTACTGACAAAATAATAGTCGAGAAATCGACATTTTTAAATAAATTAAATCCAGTAAGCCAGGTAATTGCCGGAGGCTATAAGCATCTCGAAGACCAACTTGCAGCCAATAATAATCAACTTGTTAGACCACTATCTGTCTTATGCAATCAAAAAAATTCTAAGCAAGAAGTTGAGGAATCAAAAAGAATTGCAAGCTTAAGAATACATGTAGAATGGATATCTAGAATAAGGGAATTCTATTCTATTCTTCAACCACATGCTACATCTCATTTAAGTTTGGTTAAATATTTAGATTAAAAAAAAAAAAAAATATTTTACCCAAAATTCATTGTTTGTCATTGTAGTTGTTTTTATTACAGATTTAAAAAGTTTTTCATCATATTACAATATTTTATTGTACTTTTTTCTGATTTTTCAAAATCCGGATTCAACATGTAAAAAAATTTGCGCATTCTTTTACTGAGATACATTAATTGTATTTGAATTTGATATAAGCATTTTTCCTTAATAGTTCCATCTGAACCTATGTAATTTAAACATGATTCTTCTGTTGCTGAACTTTTAATTTCAACTACAAATTCTTTCTTCTTCAGATGGATTATAATGGATTAGTGACTACTGTGTAGCAATTAGCAAACTCAAACTCGTTCACATTTGGCGACCCGCGCGCCATGGTGTTTATGCAGAATGACGTCTTTAACATTGAATATCTAAGGATTGGATATACTTAGGGAGCTGAAATTTTTACAGCTTATCCAGATTATCTCATTCTATAGAGTACCGTAGAAAAAGTTACGAAAAAAGAAATATCGCTAACAAGCCTATTAAATACCGGGTGATGAATGAATGGTTTAGTTGAACCTAAGAAATCCCATGTACATTTTGAGGTGGCTAAATATGGCTCCCCTGTACATTCTAGAGAAAAATTGTATTATAATTTTTTGAAAAGGCCGATATAGTAAACCCATGTGCCTGAATAAATTTTAATAAGCCAATCCTCACTTATTCAATTAAATGCGATGGCAAAATTTTGAAATCTTTATAGTTTAGGTAGGTAATACAGCAAACACCAGCAAAGCATTATTTGGCATTGACATTGATTTTCATTGGAGGCGCCTTATTTATAGCTTAATATGAGATATTCTATTAGGGAAAAGCAACTATGATTAAGTGGTATTATACAGAAAACAGTTTAAAACCAGTGTCTGAAATGTTTTCGGCTCAATTCCCTGATAAGCCTATTCCTTCTATTTTATTAATTAAACTTATCATTAGTAGATTTGAGTCCAAAGGCACTGTGATAAATAACTGTAAATGCTCAACTCAGGATGTCAATAGAGCTGAAGAAAGGGTTAATAGAGATCTTGATATTTTACTGCACGTGGAGAAAAATAAAATCATTAGCACGAGGATTCGAGGGCGAGCCTTAGGAAAACATCAAATCACAGTGTTGCGTACTTAAAAAAACGTAATTATTTTCTTTACAAGTAAGAAAAACATAAACATCGTAACTATTAGACCGAACAATAACAAATAAACGTGTTGTCATCAATGTATTCCAGTGTAAAGTAAATCAACATTCAAGCTGCTCCCCTCCACTCGGTTTGCCAGACTTACGCCACAGAAAACGGAGTTTTCTGGGCTTACTCTGTGGGAAATATATAACATTGCCTAAAACCTTGTAAAAAATCTGTAGTATGGCAACGCAGCAATAAGGGATCCGCCCAGATTTCATCATTTTCGTGGCCATCGACTCGACAATACTCGGCATAGCGAATGTTGTTTTCCTGGAGTTTTGTCGCATTCATATGTAAAGGCAGCGTAATCCCCACCTAGCTCCTTACAGCGTCTCGCCACCAAACGATTTTGGTATCACAATTTTGTAGCATTCATTAATGGCGTGTCGGATCTATAGTTACGATGCCTATAAAGAAAAACATCAAGAGCTACGGCCAGGTGATCGAGAACGGAGAATGGTATTCTGTTGTGAGGTAATGGAAAGAGCAAATAATAATAGGGATTTTTGAGAAATATTTGTTTTACCCTTGAATGTATATTCACCTTCAACAACGAACCAAATGTTTAAAATTGCCGGTATTGAAGTCAAAAAAATGAACATCGTCTTGTTCATACTGGGACGCAATATCCACAAAAAATAAATGCTTGGGAGGGAATTGTAGGACATCACATTATTGGACCGTTTATTTATGGAAGGCAACCTTACAGCAGTAACCTATTTGGACTTACTACAAAATCGAATTGAACCCGCACTAGAAGAAGTTGAACGCGAAAATCAGGAAATCTGATATCAAATGGATGGTTGTCCTGCCCTTAATTCTCTCCTGGTTAGGGAATACTTGCAAAATATTTTTAACGTAAATATTATCGGCCCATGGCATCTAATCCTTTGGCTAGCCAGGTCTCCTGACCTTTAGCCAAACGACGCCTTTCTATGGGGTCACTTAAAATGTGACAGAATTTCTCAATATCAACTCAGTAATGCTAGTAATGAATTTTATGATCGGTTAGGATATTGTTTAGCTGTTAAGGGGCATATTCAGTGAACCGCGTGGTCCGACTTGGGAATTTGCCGCAAAGGAGGATAAGTCAGTGTTATTGAACAATCAGGCAACATGGCTATTCCTACATTCGTCGCCGCGCCGCGAGACTAATATAATTTACCGCTCCGAGCGGCGAGTGGCGGTCAGGACTGGCTAGATAAACCGCAGTGTTGCCAAATCGCTTTAGATAGTTCCGGTTTTAGGTATTTTTTCTCAAAAACTCGGTTTGACGTTTTTTCACATTAAAAAAAAGGTATAAAATTAATTGAAATTGTAGATAGTTGAGGAAATACTTTCAAAAAAGACTGTATGGGAACATTTTCTCAGCTTCACCTATATTTATCGTTTTAAAAAAATATATATATTTTTTTTTTAATTCAAGACCATATAGTCATACAGCACCAAATTGCGAATCTAAATTCAAAATTTTAACAAATTCTATTCAATAGTTTTCTTGTAGTTTGTCAAACCTTTTCACCATAATGGAGGTCACTGATAAGAGCTCTTAATGGAGGGTTGTTTGAACATCAAATTAATTAATGTTTTTGTGAAAATCTGTAGTTATAGGTATGTAATATTAAATTCAGGGCTTAGTAAGAAAAACATAACGGTGTCTTTTATTTCGGATGTGCGATTGCCGGATTGGTGAAACGAAATAGTTATTTATGATGTAAGTGTTAAAAAATGATGTTTTATTTGGTGAGTAAAAAAGTTTGTGAAATGAGCGGAGCGTAGCGGAGCGAATTGGACAATTTCACGATTTGTTGTCACAATGTTTTTTGTATAACTGCCTCATTTCGATAATAAAATAGGGGAATTTAGAATGAAATTAAACTTCAAAATGCATTTTAATATTCAAATAATCACAAGGTTGTTATGAATGACAAACGTTGCCAACGCTATGGTTAATAACAAATGCTTGTTTACAAAACAAATAAAAAATATGCTGTCATTTAAATAATTGCGTTCTTGTCCAATTTTTGTCTTTGGTTCTTGACTGCTTAATATGTTTGTCGATAGTGGTATAATTAATAAAAGTGTTGATTTGGTTGTTCCTTTGGATATTGAAGAGTCTGCAAGAAGAGCAACTTTGGAACTCCTAAAATTATTATTATTATTTTAATTGATTTCATCATAAGAAAATGTAGTTTTAAAAATATTTTTAACACGCTTCCACGTAAACAATCACTTTTAACACTGTTGACTGTCATTAAAAGTGTCACTTTTAATGGCAGTTGTACAAAAATGTGTTTTTAATGTGACATACTCTTTATTCGTTATGTTTGCTGTATTACCTAAACTATGAAAATTTCGTAATTTTGCCATCACAATTAATTGAATAAGTTAGGATTGGCTTATTAAAATTTATTCAAATTTGGCACATGGCTTTATTATATTGGCCTCTTCAAAAAAATATAATTTAATTTATTTCTAAAACGTGCAGGAGAGCCAATATTTAGCCACCTCAAAATTTACATGGGATTTTCTATGTTCAACCAAGCCATACATCACCCGGTATACTTTTTGACTATTTTCTTGAATTAGTTTCACATACAACTTTAAAAAATTAAGAAACACTGCTTGCAACAAATTTACACAATAATTTTGTGCAAATCTTGCACTTAGTTTATTATTCATTTAAACGGTCCAGAAAAACTATGCGCCTCAACCAAATATGCGGAGAGTCCCCATAGTAAAACAGAGGAAAACAGTTTTTATATGAATATGACTTATAGTTGACGTGGACTGTATGTGCAGAACTGCGAACTCCTTACTATTGCTTTGATATTTCATTTATTCTTTGCAAATAATCTTTAATTTTTACTTTATTTAAAATTTGAACCTGGATCAACTTTTACTAACATAAACCAGTTTTGTGAGCCAATAACAACTTTTTGACTGTTCCAAGTAAATCTAAAAACCATGAAAACTCGGGGTGAAAGCAAATATTTTGGGATTTTGTGGAAGTTTCGTATTTGTTAACTTTTACTGATGCTTCAAATTCCTTCAAAGCATACCTACATAATGTGTAAAAATATGGCCGTGGAAATTAGAAAATGGTACCGACTGTTATAACGGCTAAAAATGTATGGGTTTGATTTTTATTGGAATTATTATATACACTATTTAAGTACTTACTAAATTAAAATATATCTACAAAAGAAAAATAAGTTATATACATCAGTAGAAAGCCCATTCGGCGGAGATATCGTTGAAATATAATAATTAGAAGATTTTATTTACAACTTTAAATTTAATATATAAACTGGTCTTTCTTTCTTTTATCCTATATACATTAACTCAAAGCTATATACGTTTTCTACATATTTATTATACTTTTTAAATTAAATTAGTATGGAAGTACATAAGCTAATTAGTATATACCGGGTATTCCAAATTCTTCTTGAGAAAACACATTTAAAGAAAACATTTGAAACTTTCATATTAAACGTATATGATATTTTGAAAAACTTTTGTTATTTGGATTACCCTGTAGATCAGATTATCATATAGTTGGTATTTTAGAGTCTAACGATTATTTTCTATCAATCTACAACTTATATATAAGGCACTGCCACAAGTGATTTTAAAACATTTTTTATGGCAGGTTTTATAGGTTTGTACGAAGGCAACATAAAATAAAAAATGTAAATTTCTTAAAATTTCGACTTATAACACGAAATATTTAGGGTTTCACATAAAACTTTTATTTAATATTTTTAGATATAACTCTAATTCTAGGAATTCGACTTATAACTCAAAATTTAAATTTTGACTTATATCTAGAAATTTTACTTCAAATCTTCGAGTTATAACTTGATATTTCAAAATTTCGTGACATAACTTTAAAATTCCGGCCAGTAACTTGGCAATAACACTAAATTTTTAGACTTAATCCGAAATTTTTAGAAATTTTACTTGTAACTCGAAAGAATCGAATTATAACACGAAACTTTAAGATTTCGACATATAATTGCATGATAATTTTTATTTTCAAATTTCAAGTTAAACCAAAATAAAGTTACGTGTTAAAATTCGATATGTTACATCAAAATTTCGAGTTACATCTAATAGAAAATGATTTGTCATCTGTTGCTGAAAAAACTGACAAATAACCTGGAAAGCCTTGAACATCGAAGGCAGGTTGGCGGCTTGAGTCTATATTACAAACATTTTCATGGCAAGTGCTCAACTGAGGTTGCCTGCTTGATTCCACCCAGAGCGGTGTATATGGTAGGAACACACGACGAGCCACTGCAGCCCACCCGTATGTAGTTCAGCTTAGTGTCCCTCGAACGACACTATTTCAAAATTCTTTCATATGAAGAACGTCATCAATCCGGAACGACGACCTCCCTGAGGCCGTGTTCCCCAACAAGCATAACCTCCAAAGATTGAAGAACAACGTGAATCGTTTCCTGTGCACATGCACCGCTCGCAGAGCGCCATAAAGGATTAGTCCTGCGGTGCTGTGTCTTATCATAAAAAAAAATTAAAGTAACATTTCGTGTTATAATACGAAATTTAAAAAATTTCGAGTTATATCACGAAAGCCTAAAATTTCAAAATATAACTCGAAAACTTGAAGTAAAATTTCGAGTTATAGCAAGAAACTTTGAAATTTGTACTTATTTCTCGAAATCTTACTTCGAGTTATAACTTCAAATTTTAAAATTTCGTTATATGTTATACAGTGCGTCCATAAAGTCTTGCACAAATTCATTTAAAATTCAGGTATTTACTTTTTAAAAACGCTCGGACACGTCAATTAGTACTTTTGTTTGCGCATTTTTTAACGTAAAATGTTTTTATACAGGGTGTCGCACGTATGAGGTATGAGGTCATCAATAAATGTGTTTAAAATAAATTTTCAAACGTCAATATTTCGGAAACCGTGATTTCCAGAGGTGTTAAGTGTTCATCATAGAATTCAAAATTGATATATTATACAGGGTGTTCCATTAAAAAAAATCCTTGATGACCTCATACCTCAAACGTGCGACACCCTGTATAAAAACATTTTACGTTAAAAAATGCGCAAACAAAAGTACTAATTGACGTGTCCGAGCGTTTTTAAAAAAAGTAAGCCCCTGAATTTTGAATGAATTTGTGCAAGACTTTATGGACGCAGTGTATAAAGTCTGTGCGTTTTAAGAAGTCCGATATCGGATTAAATCACCAAGGGATGTTATCGCTTTTAAAACAGTAAGTCGGTTAAGTTACAATATCTTCGCACCTTCGCTATACTTGATCACACCGAACATCCCACTGGCTTACTGTATTCTATTACTGGGCGAAATCAGAGGTTTCAAAACAAAATTATCTTAGAATTACGCGTTGAGCATAAATAATAATTAAATAGATTATTTACCTCATCCATTATAAAAGCGGGTTGATTTTCACCTGATTATTCAGCGATAATCTCCCGCTCTCCGGTGAAAATCACCCTTGTCAAAAGTGAAAATCTCACCCGTCAGAAATCGTTAGTAATCTCCCGCTCTCCGGTGAAAATCACCCTTGTCAAAAGTGAAAATCTCACCCGTCAGAAATCGTTAGTTTTTTATTTGGTAAATAATCTTCAAAATACATTTCGGGATTGGGAAATAATCAGAAAATCATTCTCAGATTTTTTGCCATTAGGAAATCGCTCTCGGGCAAGCCCTCGAGCGATTTCCACGGCAAAAAATCTTCGGGATGATTTTCGATAATTTTCCTATCCCTTAATATGTTACTACAGATAATTAAATTACTTTGCTATTATTATAGTTAAATCTATATAATAATCGCTTTTTGAGCATTGGTTCGAGGAAAAACTTTTAAAAAGTTTAGAAAAACCTTCCTTAATTGTTTTAGACAATGCCTCTTACCATACGATATCGGTAAGCCTAGCGTTATAAAGTTATGGGAGGAGGCGCTTAGCCAAGCGGGCAAAGAAGAATGGCGGAAATGCATTGAACACACAGAAAAAATTATTTTTGAATCTTATGAGACAGAACAGGTTATAGACGAAGTAAGACCGTTAATTATTACGAATGATGATGATGATGACGATGATGTTGATTCTGATGAGTCTGAAAGCATGGGTGAAATTTCAAATGCAGAGGAAGACTACTTTTAGTAGTACCTATCTACAAGTAGGTACGTTCTGTCGCAAGACTACAAAATCCGTTCTTTTTACAACCAAAACTTTATAAAAAAGAATTCGTAAAACTAATTTGTCTGAATACTACAAAAGCTAAAAAATTATTATTTTTCTTTACCTAAACTAATTTTTTATTTACTTTAAATTATTTTATTTAGAAAATGTAATTCATCAACATCCAAAATTACCTTCAATATAATTTATTGTTTGAGAGCCACCGACATAATGCTCAAGAGGTTTTATGGCTTAGCGGACTTCTTAAAACGCACAGACTTTAACTCGAAATTGTTAAAATTTTGTATTATAACACGAAATGTTGCTCTAAAATGTTTAGATGTTTTGGAATTCGACTTATAATTAGAAATTTTGATGTAAATATTAAATAGAATTTCGACATGTAATTGATAATTTTATTTTTAAATTTCAAGTTATAAAGCGAAATAAAGTTTCGTGTTATAATTCGAAAGTTTATATTTCGAGTTAAAAATAGAATTGCAAAAATGTCGAGTTATATCTATAAATTTTGGAGCAAAATTTCGTAGTCTAACGTGTTATAATACGAAATTTAAAAAGACTTTTTCGAGTTATATTACGAGGTTTTAAAATTTCAAGTTGTAACTCGAAAATATGAAGTAAAATTTTGAGTTAAAAGTCAAAATTTTAAAGTTTCTTATTATAACTGAAAATTTTCCTTCAAAATTTCGAGTTATAAGTCAAATTCCTAAAATTTCGAGTTCTATCTAAAAATTTTAAAGTAAGATTTCGTATAAAATGATGAAATATTAAAGATTTCATGTTGCATGGCAAAATTTAAAAAAAAAATATACTTTTTAATATTATGTGTGCCTTCCACGCCTTTGTTGGTTTGGTTGAAATTAAAGGGGCAATTTCATACTGCATTTCTTCTTATTTTAATAGTTTCGTGGGATATTTAAAGTAGGCAGAAAAATACAAAAAGAAGAAGATTGTCAGTTTCACTTTACTTTATACCTATGGAGGGCTTTAGGAAGGAGGCCGATCGAATATGGCCGAATTTTAAATTTACGTCCCTGTTTTTCGTTACTTCGCTGGTTGGCCGTCGAGGGCGCCACTGCACGCTTCCCGGCTATTTTTTGCAGGTTTTGATAGGCGAGTGCGGTATTTTTTTCGAATATCTTGAAAAATAAGCTTTGAAATCATTTTTTTGCGTTATTAATATAAACAATGAGTGGTTTAAATGTTTTACAATCAGCGTTTGCTTCATGCCGGGGTGCAAAACTGGATATTCGTCTGAGAGAAAGCTCAGGAAAAATCATAGTGAGAAAAATTCTCGTCTCTTTCAAGTCCCTAAGGTAAGCAAAAACCACAAAAGGCTCACAATATTGTTTATTAATAGTGGTCTTTCGTTACTCGTCTGTCTGTGTCGTCTATCCTTGATTTTGTCATCATAGATCTTAAAGATAGATTATCCGACAATGGACGTATTTCTATTAACCAATTTGATAATGTTAATCAAAATTTAATTAAAATTTATTCATTGTTACGAACTGTTAAACTAACTTTAAAAAGGTAAGTATTAATAATTTAAGAAATAATATTTCTCCTTTAATTGGTATTTTATACAAATTAAGATATTATAATAGGTACCTACTTACGTCCCCTTAAAACTTTTAAGAAATATTTACTTTACAATATAAGTAGGTAGGTACTCAAAATTTCAATATTTAATATCAGTTTGCCAGTTCGTCGAATATTTATCCTTTAAAAAATTACAAAATAAAACCATAAAATGCATTCAAGGCCCTCCGCGCCTAATTATATTACCTACCTACAATTTTGGAAAACAATCAATTATAGATATCTACCTATTGTATATATATGATAGAATAATAAAAGTTTATAATTAATATTCCAAAAACAATTAAAAATACAATCGATACCTATAAAGAAGGCTTAAATATTTATTAAAAAAACATTTATTGAAAATATAAGATATTTCTATTTTTGTTATACTTTTTAAAAAAAGTTTTAGAAACTTATTAATATATTAATTATTTTATTGTTAAAATTTTTTTTTTTTTTTTAATTTTTTGTTAGTATACTATAATTTTTATTCCGTTTCTTTTCAATTTAATTTTAAAATACCCATTTATAATCTTTTGTAAAGTTAGTTGGGAAATAAATAAGTTAAGAATCTTCTTCTTTTCAGGTCTGTTAAAAGGTGTACGTATACTACCTATAATGAACATATGTTAATTTATTTTTAGTTTGAATTTAAATAAAAAATGTATATAGTAACGTGCAGATCGTGTAATTACTTCCTTTCCAAATAAAAAGTTGTTTGAATGTCTATAAAGAGTAAAGACCGCCAGTATTTGAAAAAATTAATCCTCCTGGTAATATAATACAGTGTCTTAGAATGCAATACACCCTTTTACATGCTAGAATTATGTATCTAGGGCAGCGTTCTTCAACCTTTTTGCATCTGCGGACCGGTGAAAATAGGATAAATATTTCGCGGAGCAACTGAAAGCTCAGACAATTGTATTTGTATAGTTTTATAGATAATACGCGGTGATTGACGATTTGACCGAAATTTTTCGCGGACCGGCAGGAAATTTCTACGGCCCGGTACCGGTCCGTGGACCGGCGGTTGAAGAACGCTGATCTAGGGAGTATCCCGCACCCGCCTCTCACACATATCTCGGTGTGTAGACTGTTTAAATTAACTAATTTCGATAAAACAGTTAATTATCCCATAAGAACCCATGAAATGTGCAGCGGTAATGGAACAATGCGATCCTGGCGGCAGTTTTTGAAGCAATGCAAAAGTGGGACCGGAATCGATGTATTGCGATCGGTCTCCTTCCTAAAGCCCTCCATATTTATACCAAACCTATAAAACCGGCCAGACAGATGTTTGATGGTTGTATTATGTTTCTTAGTATAAAAATAACTTAATACTGATGTTCTTATGGACATACCTAACTATAGAAAGAATTATATATGGGCGATTCAATTTCAAGGTGTGTTTTTAAAAGCTTTTAATAAGTTTACTTTGATAGAGGTAGTCCTGGAAGTGTACGAACGATTATATTCTAGAAATCCTAGTTATTTATAATTATGATGGCACCTATATTATTTACATTTTAAGAAGTAACGATTAGAAAGCAATTAAAAAAAAACTTGATAGAGATTAACATAAACTAACTTAATTAATAATTGTGACAAATTTTAATTTTCTAGTAAATTTGGGTAAATAAATAAAACGTAAACGTATTATGTACAATGGAGGCGATAATACTTTCTGGATCACAATTAAGGAAACTTTTTTAATACCAAGCGGACCAGACAAGGACTAAATTTAATAGACATTACATCAAAGTTTTAGCCAAAATTGTTAAAAATCGAGCCGGACCTGGTCCATATTGCATTTATATTCCCTAATCCTAGGGGGGAAACTACCCGCCCATTACCGACCTTATCGACGTCTTTCCTTTATGTATGTATGACTTACAAGCTGATTACAAACTTTAGCTCACTGTCTTATTTTCCGGAGAAGAGAAAAACGCTTTCTCATATCGAACTGGTAACTTTCTATTTTGTTTTTGAGATTTTGGTTTTGCAAAGCTACAAAAAATTTTCTGTTCATAATTTTGTTTATAAAATTCAATGTTTGTTTACTTCTGTACTTGTTTTTTTTTCATAACTGAGCTAAGTGTAGGACACCGTTCGCAATTATTGAATTTAATTAATTATATTGTTGTAGCCAAAAAATGTAATTTATGAAAATAATTTTTTATTTCTATTTTGCATTCATAACAGCTGCTTCTATACCGTTTTCAGTGTCGTAATAGACTTTTGATAAATCGTTTTATTTTTATTTTTTATATGTTGGTAATGATATGGCTTTTTAAATGTTGTAAGCTGGATTTATAAATTCTCGCCGGCGCCGGCGTCGGCGTTCGCAGTGTTGACAAACAAAAACATAATCTGACACTTCTAACATTTTGGTGCAGGTGGTATTTTCTCTAGCCAGTTATTACAAAAAAAGATGCCAAACATGACTTGATAGAAATGCTAAAATCCCATTGGTTATGACGCGGCGCTACGGATTTTTCACGAACGCCGGCGCTTGAAGAACAACGATGGTTTATGTCGAACGCCAGCCGGCGCCAGCACGAACGCTGGCGGAGTTTATAAATCACTCAATTACGATTCACTTGTTTAACTTCCAGCGCCCACGCCAGCGCGAGCGCCGACGCCAGCTTCGAGTTTATAAATCCAGCTTTATTCTGGTAACGTATGGCATGGCGAGTTGTGACCAATAAAATCTCTTTTCTTGACCAAATGTGTTTGGTTGCATAAACACGAACAATACAATTAATTTATTGACAGGGGAGAAGACCAGACATTTTGATAATATTTCGAACATAACATGTAGGCATACAAATTTATAAAATTTTAAAAAATTAAAAAAAAAAGTTATAGAATTTAGATGGCATATTTTCTTTTGAAACGTGGAATTTTATTGAAAAAAAAATGCAAAATAAAAAATTGGTATAAAGTAAGTACATGTTCTATAAAGCTTTTATTGCACTTGTCCCGTTAGAAAACTCCCCGCAAGCGCCTCGTTTTCTAACATGGACGCGTGCGCTAAATTAATGCTTTATAAAACTTGCACTTTAATATACAGGGTGGCCGTTTAGTGTGGCAAAGTAGAGTAGCTCCGTTTGTATTTATCATACACAAAAAATGTTATTATAAAAGTTGAAGGACAGTAAGTGTGTTATAACGTAAAATTATTTTTGACTCTATATGGTGGCTCAACAAAGAGGAACAAGAATTTTTCCTTTTTTTTTTTAAATAGAACACCCTGTATATTTTTGCACTTTTAAGTTCTCCTCGATATTCCGCGCATAGTGGCGAACATAGTTTTTAATTATTTTGCAATGTTGCCAAGTTATTTAAAATTATTATTTTTTGGAAAAAAAAACTCGGCACCTTAAGATTTGAAATATAATTGAATTAACTCAAGATAGTCAAAACATTCTCGAGGGTATCAAAGATAAAGACTAATTTAAGACTACAAACGTGTCAAGTTTTCACATTTTAAAATTAATTTACTCTTTGTGTTCAAATGGAACTTTATCTTGTAGAGTTTTTAGGTTCATTAGTTATTTTTGCTCATTTTGGCCTAATGTTTTTTTTTAATAAAAAGTCTGAGAATTATTAACCAAGGTTTAGACAGCCGTCATTATTGCCCGAGCGGCAAGTTTAAATCACGAGGAGCGAAGCGACTTACCTACTGTCCTTCAACTTTTATATTAACATTTTTTGTGTATTATAAATATAAACGGATATTTTCTACTTTGCCATACTAAACGGCCACCCTGTATGTTAAAACTATTTTTTATTTCCGTTACTTCTGAAAATGGTCCAAACTCCGTTTTATGACATCCCGTATATTATTATAAAAGTGAAAAGGTCATTTAATTTGCTTTCAAATTATGTATACTTTTTTATACTTAACATTTAGGTTGGCTTAATAAAGCCCTTTTTGGCAAAAGTTATCAGTTTTTTTTTGATATGCATAGTAAAGTTCGCCACACGGCTGGTGAGCTCCGAAAGGAATTCGAGCAAAAAACTCCACATTGTTGCCGTACTTCTCTCTTTAAATTTCCATAATATGTTTATTTGTATGTAATTCAGATACAGGGTCGTTGGTATGTATGGAGACGGTCGATTATTTCTTAAAGTAAAACAGTTAGCAGAAAATATTCAAGACAAAAGATTTAGGATTTTTTAAAGTCTATTAAATTTTTGAAAAATTAGTATACGGGATAAGTAAGAAAGACGTAGAACAACAAAGTTACTTTTTTTTTTTAATAGATCACCCTATATCATAGAATATTTTTGGATTTTACATTAAATTACAATTATTTTTTGAAAAGTGCATTATTGTATTTATGGAAAGATGATAAAAAAGTAAGATGGGGACATGTTGTCCTCTTTGCTCTATGACGTACCGTCAGAAAGCTAGAAGCTGTTAAAGTTCAAAAATGTCAATTTTCAAAAGTCGATGTCTCGGAAACTATAAGGTTTATACTTATAATGCACTTTTTAACAAATAATTAAAATTTTACTTAGAATTCAAAAATATTCCAAAATATAGCGCATTCCATTTAAAAAAAAGTAACTTTGTTTTTCTACGGCTTTCTGGCTCATCCTGTATACTTATTTTTTTAAAATTCTAATAGATTTAAAAAAACCCTAAAAGTTTTGTTTTAAATATTTTTTGCTAGCTGTTTTAGTGTAAGAAATAATCGACGGTTCTATACATACCAACGACCCTGTATATTACGTAAAACAATTAGACGATGCATATCCCTGTATATTGTAATTCCTGTAACATATTTTGATTGATTTTTCTCCTTTACATTGCAAATAATAATCGCCTAATATAATTTATTATATCCTTACAGAAGTGAGGATTATATATTTTGGTAAATTTGGCAACCCACGCCGAAATCAAGCAATCAGCGGGGATTTCTGCCCCTTACTAATGGTTTTGTCTCTTTTTATGGTATATGATATTGAAATAGTCGGGATACAAATCACATCTAGACGATTTTAGAAATTTTAATCTTATTTAAACGTTGATGTTTGTAAAATGAATAAATATATAAAAGGTAAAGTTATTCATAATTAAGCTAGGGCAGTAATTGCCAATTAATCAGTAGGTATTTTTTTTTTATATTTTATGCACTTTAAGATTAAAATAATAAAAAAAAAATTATTACGCACGCTTATGCCAGCGACACTTGGTTGGTAACATTAAGAAATAATGAGTATCCTCGTTTACACGAAGGGTAAATCCGGATTTAAATCGGAGAATCCACATATTTCATGCGTCTTAAATTAATCCGAATTATGTTTTTTAAACTGATTTGAGGGTGTTTACCAAAGACATTCATTATTATGTCTTTGGTGTTTACACATGCGTTTTAATAAAACTCGTATTTCGTTAATGCGTATTCGAGCGTTTGTGTAAACTTGGCAAATGTTTTATTTCCAAAATGAACAAAAGTATCTATTCTAACGAAGTTCTTATGAAAAAAATTATTTTACTTTGATAATGTGACCAGAACTTACAAAAAGTTGAATGTGAGCCACTACGCAAAGTTTTCTAGGGGTGAGTATTTTCTAACAGAAGAAATAAACATTTTTGAGCTAATCAAAATGCACATGTTATAAAATAAATGGTCTGGTTTTATTGTTTATTGAGGAAGACCAAAATTATTTTCTCAATTTATGATGATTCATTAAATTCCGAAGACACCTCCAAATTTTATTTCTTCCAGAAAACTTAGCACTTGATCAATTTCGAAACTCGTGGTACCAACTGGAGCCCCAGCTCATTGTACCCAGGCTGGGCCACAAAAACTAAATTTAATGAATGCTGACCGTTGGTTTAGACGCTTAGAACTTTGGGATTGGCCAGCGAGATCACCCGATCTTACACCACTGAATTATTTTTGTGGGGTACCTCGAGGAAAAAGGGTACGTAACAGCACTTTGCACTAAAGAACACCTTTAGAATATCTGAATCCTAGTGAGATTGGAAGAATCCTTACAAGGCGTAGGCACATTTTAAAATTTTTAGATAGTAACAGTCAACATTTTCAAAATTTACTGAAATAATGTTAATAGTTTGTTGTTTTAATTTATTAATTTGATAATTCTTGACAAAAAATTCTGTATTGAAAGAACCTAAAAGTTAAGTATAAAGAAATTACACATCATTCGAAGGCAACCGTGGTGATCTTTTCATTTTTTGAATATTATACCAGTTGTTCCATTTAAAAAGACGGAGTTTTTACCGTTTCTAGAAACAACGGAACTAAAAATAGTTTTAATTCCCCTCTATAATATTAAATGGATTTCTATATGGGGATGAAATCCATTGGGGATCGCTAACCTATAACTAAAATTTTGACTCTCAGTGAATTCAGAGCCCGAATATCGAGCAGAAATATTATTTCTTATCTCCGAAATAGTAAGAGATACGTATAGGAAAGTATCGAGAATATATTATTACAAGTAAAAGGTGATTCTAAAAATTTAATAATATACGGGGTACTCCATTTAACGTAGTACAGTTGTTACTATTTTTCGGTAGAAGCGACAAGCTGGAATACTGAAAATATTTTAAATGGATGAAGCAAGTGCGCTTATGTAGGAAACCAAATTGTTAAACGATCAACGATCCTATTACCCGTTTTCCATATACGTCTAACGTACCACCGATCGTGGATCATCCTGTACACCTATACCAAACTAGTAAAGTTGCTGATTAATAAGCATTTATTTTTAGTTGAAAAAGATTCTTGAAAAAACTATTCCCATTCGGTTTATAGTCATGTGTCATGCCACTGTTGTGAATGGAATTGGCCTACGAGATCACCCGATCTCAATCCATTCAAATTTCAATGCCTTAGTATCCCAGAGTAAAAATATCAGCTCATGTTTTCCAAAAAAGAATGGAAATTCTCGAAAACTGTACAGATACATTTAATAAAATAACAAGAAAGGTATTAAGAAACTAACGTGTTAACAGTGGCGTAGCCAGCATTTTGGGGCGGGGAGCCAAATATTTAGGAGGGTTTTTTCTGTCTTTAGGACCATTAGCTACTATTTCTAATTAAAACACTCTCAAGTTATATTATTTATTTTTAAACCGATGTGATTCAAAGGAAATTAGACTATAAAGAAAAAACAAAAATACCTAAGTAGGTTAAAAATACGAATAAGAAGCACTACCACTAGACCATAGTAACTTTAATCTACAAAAAAGGAATAAAAATAAACAACCAATACTTTTACAAAATGATTCTTCCATTTGCCGTATTACTTTGAATTTGTGTATGACAGACTTCAAATAAAAATTATTATCTCGATATTCTGATTGAACGGCTGCCGCGCCGCGTCGGGCCACACGACGCAGCACATTTCCACGACGGCATTGGGTTTCAAGAACGCCGGCGCCTCAATTTCCCAGTAAAATAAAAATATATTTGTAATAGTATTATTTTTTTAACGGCTACGTGGAGAACTTAATTTATAGTTTACGTTTTTTAAACAAATAAGATGTAGTCTAATTTTAGAAAATGTTGCACATCATATAAAGGTTACAGGTTACAGAGTGTTATAAAAAATAGCTCTTTGTTATGCATGTGCACAGGGGGGCGCCTGGGGCGCTGGTCAAAGGGGGCGGGGGGCAGTCGCCCACCTGGCTTCGCCACTGCCTGTTAATTTAAATTATCTGCTAGCATGCCTGTTTTTGATTAGAATTTAAAAAGACTTTTCCTTTTCGAAAACTTCGTATTTGTTTTAGTAGATAACAATGTAATTAATTTTTCTTGAGAACCTGAAGACTGTGCATGGTGAATGGTACCTTATGAACCTAGCTTAATTACGAACAAAAACCAAAAAAAAAATTGATCTTTGTAAAAACCAAAAAAGAAATTTACAGAACTTGTCTTCTCTTGAGCAATTTTTAAGTTCGGATAAATTAAAACACTTTTTTGATTTTATGCAAAAGAAAACATACATACGTGTCTACCTTAATTTGTATTAAAAACGTTTCATTTGAACGACAAGAAGGCTGGGCGACTTAAAAGGAAATCATATATCCACTGGTCCTCAAACTTATGCGCAACGCGGGTTACTAGCGTACCACTAAATTATATATATATATATAATATATAGGGTACTTATAGGGCAATATTTTGCCAGCGTACTGGGGTGGTCAACATAATACTAGTAGTTCATATTATAATCATGTCCCTCCCAAAAAGAGATCGGGCCCCAGATACGCACCTAAAGATTTACATTTTTGATTATAACTTTTAAGCAATCCTGTATATTTTAATGAAATTTTGTAACTTCTTACAGCTCAAATGAACTAAAAAACTCATACTAAAATTATTCTTGGACACAGACAGGGAAGGTGGTTCGAAAGGGGAAACCTGTTTCCCTGACCAGCCAGGTTACCTGACTTGACCTGTTTGGACTTTTATTTGTGGGGTCGAATAAAAGATCTTGTTTTCCAAACCAGGCCATTGACCAGGGATGATATGGAGATCAGAATTCAAGAGGCAATTCGTGGCTCGCAAGAGCGGAAGTAGAAGTTGCCGTCTTTTCTAGTCGAGAAATGTGTGGAACATGATGGCAGACACTTCGAGCACTTAAGACACACTGTTATTTTAATTGTCAGTTTTTTCTTATATTAGTTTTAATTAGAAATAATTACAAATATTTACATTATTACAATTATTCAATTGATTATTAGATATTATTACAAATCCTTACAATTTTCTGTCGTCTTTCTAGTAATGTTAAAAAATATATAACATTTAATTTAAAATTTCCAGAAAATCGGGAATATTTGATAAGTTGTCAAAGAGCGCCTAAAATAAAAGTCACAAAAAAAAATTATTTAAATTGTAGCAAATAAAGCAAAAAAAAGACCTCTTAAACGAGACCAAGCTGTTTAAATTTGGTCAAGCCAAAATTGAGTTATTAGTATTTAAATGAAGAAAAGTTGATCATTCCCCCACGGCCTTATTTTGAGAGATAGAGGAAAAAGTGCAAAACAAGAAAGAACCCACATGTTATAAGGAACGAGGAGCAATTATCTTCATATCATCATCATGAGATGAATTTCGTAAAAAATCCTTTTTACTTGACCATGGCTGTTACGCCCTCTGGCAATCATTTTAGAAACTAAAAAATATTTTCCAGGTATTTCTTATGGCCACTTTTGTTAACTAATTTTTTTTTGGCAGTTGCGCAACTAATACTTTTCAATATACAGCCGCTTACCTCGCTAAGTTGGCCACCCATGATACAATAATGATTCTAGGATGAGTTTTTTAGTCCATATAAACACGGTCGCTTAAAAGTTATAATCGCACATGTAAATCTTTGGTGCGTCTTTGGAGCCCGATATCTTGATTAGGAGGGTCATTAAGAAAAATGATAAAATGAACTACTAGTATTATTTTGACCTTCCCTGTACGCTGGCGAAATATTGTCCTATTACCGGACACCCTGTATAACCAAAAATGAAGCCAAGTTCTTAAAATTCAAATACTACATAATCGTGATTATGTGATAAAAAGAACAATCCTTTTATGGAGGGCGATGTGTACTACTTTAGTGCATTTAACCAACTCTAGCTTCGATTTTCACGCCTACATTGCAAGATAGATCAATCGAGGACTCTCTTGTGCCTGCTTAGGGTATTCTGGAGAGGCTCACAGTTTAAGAACCGCTGCTCTAGTATAGAATTTCGTAAGTAAATAAAATAGTAGACATAGCTATTAATATGGTAAATTGGCCGAGCTTAGGGGATTTCCTAAAAACTAACCTAATAAAAAATTGGTAGAAGATATTAACCCGTAAATTGTTTCTTAACCTAACCTTACCTAGTTTTGATGTATTAAGATTATCTTTATATCTACCACCTACATTTATGCAATTTTAAAATTCCGGAATAGTCTTCATTTCCAGTATCACCCGTTCATTACTACTGCTGCTATCCATATCCATAATCGGAGACACCACGTTGCGTGGTCGCTTATCTTCGGATCAGTCACATTTAAAAGTGACATTTTTGGGCCCTGTGCCAACAGCTGGCGCAGCGACGATTGCTGCCAACCTTGCCGCAACCGGCGGTTCGCTATCCGAGGGTAAGCGACCACTCTGCCGCCATCATGCAAAATGGGCGCGTACACCAAAATGCCTGTTCCTGCGAGCATAGTTTCTACCACACAGGATTTTCTTGAACGCGTGCCGAAACTCCGGGCTGAATATCGTGTAGATTATGGGGTTGAGGGTGGAATTGAAGTACCCCAACCAAAGAAAAATCGAAACCACGTACTTCTCGAACAAATTAGCGTTTATCGGCATTATCACAGCCATGATGAAAAACGGCAACCAGCAGAGCACGAACGCGCCAGTGATGATAGCGAGAGTTTTGGCGGCTTTGCGTTCGCGTTTTGAATCGAGACCGTCCCGGTTTTTTCTTTTCACTGGATGGTGTTGTGGCTGGTAGGTAACGCACGATTCACCTGTTGTGGTTGGCAAGTCCGGTTCCAGACCGTTAGCGAACGAGGTTTTCTCCGGGCTGGAGTTATTGGAGGAGACGTTGGTGAAAGCAGTGGTAGTTGTCGCTTCGGAGATTGTGGGAAGAGGTCTACCGATTATTGTGACTACTGCAGCTGCAATTCCTCCTGAAATATGTTGCAAATTTGTACTTGACATTTATACATCCGATAATTACTATACAGGGTGCATTAGTAAGGTGTGCGTCTTCAATAGCATTACCGCACTAGTGTGCTTATAATATCCTAAATGAAATTAAGCTAGACATTTCTAAATTAAAGACAGATACGGTTATATGAAAACTTATTTATTGTAAATATTAACCAAAAAAAATTTTATTGTTAAATAAATCAATGCCAGATGCTGACATGCCTAACAATTTGCTGAAAATATTTTGAGTCTGAACGCAGTTTATAGATGTAGATAGAGTATTGTTGGGGAAAGGTTAAGTTATCTGGTTGTATAATTAAATATACTTAGACAAGTATCGATTCACAGCATAGAAAGTACGGCAACGTTGCTCTCTAGACTAATTTCCTAGAAGATTTGCCATCTACAAAACGAGCGGTCGCCCAGGCAACGACGTGTTGAGCCTACGTGACAGAACGCCGGGTTTGAAACCGCATGACAGAATGTTACTGTGTGCGAGAAAGATGGATGATATATCGCAAGTAAGACTTGACGTGTTTTAGCTTTTCGGGCGAACAAGTGAGATCTGTAACAGCTCGTGTGGGGAGCAGACGGTTTCCCTCGCGGTTTCCGCGAGTTTTTAGTTTTTTACGGCACTCAAGCCAAGTAATTAAGTCGGTCAGTTCGCGGTGTTATCCGGTTATCCCTAAGATATATTAATGTAATTGAAATATCCACACTTAAGTAGAGTTCCGCATCACGCCTTGCAGAAAGCACACGGGCTTCACGCGGCATTTTGCGCGGTTTTAGTTAATTTTATGGTATTCAAGCCATGAAATAAGTTGGAAAATTCGCGGAGTTCTATTCCGAAGGTGTATTAATGTGATTACTACATCTTAACTCAAGTTCTGTTTATCTGTTGTAAAAAGCAGTCTCAATTTCGTAGATACGATAAATTCTCGAATTTTTAAGAATACAGTAGTGTATCCCGATATTATTGTTTGTTTAGTGATGTAAAATGTATAGCTGTTTTAATGCAGTAAGTAGTAACCATACTAAGTCGTAAAAGTAAAAAGCATTTGCTGTTACTCAGAAAGGATGTGAAGATGAGTAAATGAAATACCAGAAGTAAATAGATATATTTGGTGTGAGAAAAAAGCCTTTTATTTTAACTGACATATTTTGAACCAAGCAACCTATGGAAATACAGTAAACTATTTATGTTTAGCGCAAGCATATAGCGGCGGCGTCAACAAGTATATTTAGATGTTGAGGCAATATTCTACGCTTCCGGAAAAACATATCCTCGCCTGCACCTAGAATTGTCATAGCCGTTCGTTTCTTGTTTTCACTAGAAGTTTCGATATAGTCATCAGCGCCCGAAGCCATCATCTATTTTTACGGTCAAAATCTGCTCCAGAATCAGCCAAAAGAGAGGTTAAAGATCGCCCGCTATACTCTTTTGGATTAGGCAATTGAAGAAACTGGGCAATAAGGTCTGGAACATTTATATAATATTTATATCAATTGATTGCTTAATACATTTCTCTGTTCTATATCCAACAAAAAATCGTGTATGGTCGCAGTCTTTAGGTCTTAATTTAATGTATTTTCTGACCACCTCTACCAGATTAAAACCCCCAGATGTTACAAAAAATTCTCTACTCAATAATTTCAAAAACAGGGAAACTTGGTAAAGAAATTATAGCAAGAGTAACATTAGCAGGCAAACTTTTCCAAAGTATAAAATACACCCCCATTAGAAAACAAGGAAATCTCGAAAAATACAAATCAATAAATGAAGTAACAAAAGACAAGCAATTAAGATGGCGATGGTAAAACAATGGGGGGAGAACCGAATATCAAGAAAAGTATACATATGAAGTAACAACAAGCAAAAACAAAGAGGAACCCCAAAAATAGCAAGGCAAAAAAGCAGAGAAAAGTGGAGAGAAATATTAAGTCCTTGGAAAGCAAACACAGAACAGGAAAATATGGAAAAAGTATTGAAAAGCAAACCAACACCCCTCAACTCCAACAAGAGAAGTAAGCTTAAAGTGCTTTAGAAAAGGGACATTACACCCCCCGTACAATTGTTTCAGCTACACATGTCAATCAAATCAATTAATTTTCAAATACATTTTGTTGATTCACTGTCTTTGGTGCTTTCAAAGTAATTTAATTTGTAAATAATCAACCCCTAAAAAAGATTATCTCTAAACCAGGCTTGTGTTATTATTTATACCGGTAAATCTCGGGATTTTTAGTGATTTAACCCAGTGACAAGCTTACATTGTAATAAAACACGATTTTAAAATGTTATTGTGGTTGATATAATGTTTCTGCTTTCTATATTAAATTGAAACATTTTATAAAAATAACTTATCAGTATTTTAGTTAAAATTCGATAAAAAATGCACCACTCTTTTAGTGAATTCCCGAAATAAATAAATTTCAAACAAATCTATTCACTAGTAATTTTCTTATCATACGTGCTTTACTCAATAACCAAGAAATACTTTTTTTTATTACCTTTCCAATTTCTAAAGCCAGGAAAATACAGAAGTTCAGTTATTAAACATATCTATTTATTATTTAACATTTTTATAAGGCATGTTTTACGTTAAAAAAAGTCTAATAAATATATTCATTTTTCACTGTGCTGTTTTCGGAGCAGCTGGGCTATAAATCAACAAAATATAGAAGAGAATAATGGTAACTGACATGTGAATTTAAATTTAAAATATCATTTAGGTTAAATAATTTTGTTGCCCAACATAAAGATAATAATAATTGGGGCATTAAATTAGATGTTTTTGTTTATGCAGAGGACCGTACACCTAGGAATTATTATTGCAAGACAAACATAATACAATGACAAAATATGTTTAGAGGTAAAATAATTAACATTTTTACTTTCAATGCATTTTTGAAACGTTCATAGAGAAATAAAGGTTTTCAACAGTTTTATTCTTTTTTAATTCGCAAATGTTCTCGGAATACTGTACAGTGATATAATAATATGACAGGAATCTGTAGTAGGTATTACCCATCAATTAAATTGGTTAATTGGTTTAGAATGCTTGCATACATTAAATATTGATGTATATTTTGGTGTACATCGGTACTAGTTTGTACATACATTCAGCTTGATCGGCGGTGGTCATAAGATCTTCTCTAAGTTTTTAAGTCAGGAGCGTTCCTTTGACTTTGGTTTATCGAAAACTATTTAGGTCTTATCACTTGAAGAACTTTAAAATCGGCTCTTGCCTTGATTATTGTGATTAATGTGTATTTGAATTTTGATGAATTTTGTGCTGCATAATTTTGGCTCCATTTCTATTAATTTTTATTTTGATATTGATAGTGCGTCTCTACTAACGTTTTGTCTAGATCTCGTGTGTGTGTGTCTGTCATTAGTGGGTTTGTCAATACATCCGTGCGTCCGTAGTAGTATTTTATAATTTTTGAGAGAAATTCATTTACTGTTTGCTTTTGATGCATTACGTGGTTCATCACGTATCTAGGTACGTCTGCAATAAGTTTTTTGAATTACCTGGAACGGATTCAGCTCCGTTCTGCTTATGTTTCACCACGAAGGTGCACCAAAACCGGCATTACGAATACTATGTAGAGGCTGGCCTTAGTCCTATCACCAAGTCTACTCCGCCTGCAAAGCAGGGGGTAGATAGAGATTAATTGACGCAATGCAAGCTTTACTCTTCTAATTCCTCCTCTGGTCCCAGGTATTTCACCACCTAGTACCAGTTCACATGGACTTCATTGACCCGAACTACCCGAAGCCTTGTTTCAGGCCTATGCACGGTGTTTCTTGAAAAAGATAACCGTCCTCGGGATTCAGGCGAATTTTTCATGCCGAAAGCCATTTCTCCAGCTCGATTACGTGACGCTGCATCCGACTGACGAGACAATGCGCGGTGATTTAAAAGTCGAGATCATTGCTGTAACGTCAACAAACAGACAGAGCTGCGTAAATCTATTTTATACAACATCGGAGAGAGAGGTGAGCTTAGCGGTACTCCAGCTGTGATGGGTTTATTCAAAAAGGTGCGTTCTCTGACGAGACCGCAAAACCTCTATTATCCAAAAGAGAAGCTACTGTCTTGATTAAGTAGTTCGGAGTTCCGAGCCTTACGAATTTTATCAAGAGACCAAGCTCACGTCAAAGAGAACTTCTCCCGTGTGCGCCCTTTTATTGAAACCTTCGACTATATTCGAAGTCTGTCAAGTAGGCTGCCTACTGTAATGTTCGGGCCGGAACCTAAACTGTTCGGCAGGCAGAATGTCGCGTCTAAACACGAAGTCGACTCTAAGTGACTTTTTCTGCGACCTTCCCCAGGCTCCACAGCAGGATGACCGGCCTATAGCTTTCTAGTGCCATAGGGTTTTGCACCTTTCTTGCATATATCCAGACACATGGGAAGTGGCCTTCTTTGATTATCGCCTGGGATAAGCTTACTATGCTTCCTTAAGCTTTGGCTGGTAGATTTTGCAATGCCGCATTCTTAAAACCGATAAAACTCGGGGCTTCTCTAATATTCAACACGCTAATTAGGGGCTTTACCTCGTTTAAGGTGACTTGAGGAAAGTCCTGAAACGGGTAAATAATGGTTTTATAAATTTGTTTCGTCCTTGAGTTTTATTTTTGGCATCGATTAAAACAACACCTGTTTCCTGATTTATCAGGTACTCGCGCGTCTTTAATTAGGGTCCCGGTACTCCTGGTAATACTATAGATGGAATTGTTTTCTATAGATATACTTTAAACCTTGTCGTCCCACAGGTTCTATTAACAATTTCCCGATGGGCAGTATACATCAGTTCCACATGGGAAATCTATGCTTATGGTTTAGAAAAGAAAGATGTTACATAGTGGTCAAAATAGAAACAATAAGTACGCGTATGTCCCACGTGTGTTAAAATTGAGTATTTACCTGCGTATTTTTTGTCTTTGGAGTATCACGGATTTACCTTATTGTCACTTTTGTATTAAAATCAAGCAAATTCCTAAAAGTTAATTCACATCCTAACTGGTCAATATTTAAAATAAGATATATGAAATATGACAAATGACGTAAGTTTAACATGCAAGAAAATATAAAATTGACAATGATTAAAAAAATTGTCAGTTGTCGATTAACTTAGAAAGAAAATATATTATAATAAGATAAATAGAATTGCTCTTGCATGACATTACTAAGTCATAAAAGCTTGAGTGCCTGAAAAGACGTCTCGCCAAATATGAATTATAATCAATACAATAAAAAACACTTTTTTCCTAATTTGGTTTCATAAAAAAACTGTTTCGATATCGTTTTCAGTATCGTAATGAACTTTCTATGAAACAGTTTTCTTTATATTTCTAAGGTTGGTAATGATGTTCACAAATGTGTTATTTTGCTGTCGTGTATGTTTGGTTGCATTAATTCCATGAAATGGAGATGAGTTAAAAAAATATCAAATAATTTTACAATTTTGCTATATTATAAAACATAGAATTATAAAATTTACCGAAATTTCCCTTAACTTTGGGGAGTTAAACTAAACGCATCTTGTTCCATATTTTAAAATTATGTAGGTATGTTAGAAAAATTAGACAAAATGGCTGACACGGAAATAAAATTATTTGTTGATTTCAAGGCTACTATGAAAAACAATTTGATTTTATTACCAAAGCCTAAAAATTTTGAAAATTTATTGTATGTTTTATTTTCTTTTTAAATATGGATTTATTTGTTGAAAAAAATGCCAAAATAGAAAAAATAGTATAAAGGTGCCCGCTCACTTGGGCGAAGCGGCGCGTCGCGTCGCGAAGCGTAATTTTTCCGCAGAAGAAAGTTACATGTAAGTAAATGTATACTCGCCCACTTGCGCGGCGCGAAGCGTGGCGAAGCGTCAGTCGACGCGGGAGAAGTCTTGAGAGCAACCAGGCGAAGTTTTACGCGACGCGACGCTTCGCGCCGCGCTAGTGAGCGGTACGAAGCGACGAGAAGATCCGAAATATTTGTTATTCGTTACCTTTCGCGAGTTGTCGATCGTAACCCAACTGTACGGTATGTTTTTTTACTATTGCCCAGCAATTTTTAGACAAATAATAAAATCCAGGAATACTCTGTAATTTGGGTGGGTATAAAATGATTGACTTTCTCTTAAATGGGTGTACATATAGCTCTAACAAGTTATCTTAATGTTAAAGTTATTTTGTATTTAGAAGCCTAACGTACGTTCGTACCATAGCTCTAACAAGTTATCTTAATGTTAAAGTTATTTTGTATTTAGAAGCCTAACGTACGTTCGTACCATAGCTCTAACAAGTTATCTTAATGTTAAAGTTATTTTGTATTTAGAAGCCTAACGTACGTTCGTACCATACGCTGGGTTTTATTTTATTTTAATTATTCTTTTGGTAAATGCGTTTATACCAGGAAGTTCGAAAAAATTTTCTTCAGACATCCGAAAGTATTTAAAAAACTTCTTTTTATCATTTCGTAAATCGTTAAAAAGGTGATGGAATTCACCAAAAGTACCCCTCTTTTTATTTATTTCGTGAACCCAATTTTTTTTTGTCTCTTCCTCCATACTGCCAATAAGGCTGAAAAAGCTCCTCGTCTGATGAAGAACTACTCATTGCACAAACTGAACGGTAGGTACAGTAATAAAATATTAAATAAATTTTTTGGGTAGTGTATCAATCAACAACGCGACTCTTCGCTACGCTTCTCGTCGCCTAAGTGCGCGGACCATACCTAAGCGACGCTTCTCTTCGCCACGCTTCGCGACGCGACGCTTCGCCCAAGTGAGCGGGCACCTTAAAGCACACGTTTTATAAAGCTATTAGAGCACTTGTCCGTTATAAAACTCGCTGCAAGCGGCTCGTTTTTAACATGAACGCGTGCGCTAAGATGAGCTTTATAAAACTTGTACTTTAATATACTATTATGAAAAGTGGCTACCTGTTCCGCTAGCAGCAGCTAACCCACCGGCAATTCCTCCAGCAGCGGGATTTTTTTCCGCCTGTTGCGTGGGATTCATCATTCGCCTTCTCCTGATGCGTTTCCTCGCAGTCTGGAATATCCTCCAATAAAGAATTAAAATCACCTGAAAAGAAGTAATGTAAGATAAACAATAATTAGACGTGAAATTTAGCCGAGCGATGAAAATTACAATTGTTTTGTTTTACTGGTAATAATTGGGTATTTTTCAGTTAAGGTTAGAAAAATAAATAAAAAATATAAGTATAATTTATACGAAGTTAATTGAGAAGGAGAGGAAATTCGGGTACGATCAGTAGCACGCCGGTCGCTTTGAAATAAGAAGCATAATTCTTATTGACGGCTCCTCGTAAGAGTGTCAACGTGGACTTGACGAGCCTGTCACGAAATTTGTGAGCGGGATTAGAAGCCTACGGCATTTGATTGGTCACTGCCGAATTTTATTAGGTAAAAAGAGTTGCATACCACATAGGAGAATAATTATTATTGAAGTCGCTTGATTGTTAGGCACGGTAACGCGTGTAATCTTCTATTGCTTGATTGAAATATTAAAAATAATTGGTCCTAAATTAAATTCTTGCTGATTGTCAGTTTACGGGCTGTTAAATTCAGATTTTCCTCGGTTGACGGGTTTTACTTTTTACTTTATAGTTGTTGCGTTTATAACTGGTACCTAACTTTGTGTTTATTATTTACCTTTCTTGATTCAGTATATTAGGTATGTGAAAACAAATAGATTGGGATGATCCGGGATTGCACATATAGAGGTCGAAAATCTGTGTCTGTATTAATAAAGTAAAGCAAACTTGAAGCAAATATTGAGCATGATCTCTCAACAGATATGTGATTACCTAAATATTAATGTATTAAAAACTACAAATCTAGTAATTAGTAGCGTGGCGACATAAATATTGACGAAAAAGTTCAAATACTTAGGCCATAAAATGTGAATTAGCTGCAATAATCAGACCTGTGAATTCGCTAGGAGAATAGGATTGGCGTAGGCATGCCTTGGGCGACTAAAGAATATTTCTAGGTTCACACTCCCAAGAAGTTTCCGAAGGGTTTCAGCCAGTATGTGCTGCTCGTTCTAAAATATAGTACAGATGCCCCAGTACTTATAAAGAATATGGCAAATATGATAAAAGTTGCACAAACTGCAATGGGAAGGTTATCGTCGATTAAGGGCCAATCTGAAATGGAACTGCTAGGTTGACACATTGCGAGGTTAAACGATGACCGGTGAACTAAGAAGACAATGGAATGAACGCGACACATTTAGGAATAGAGGCCGTTTTTTAAACATATCGTATAACAACTTAAAACGTATCCAGACCACTAAGTGCAAGCTGCTCAGGACAGGAAGCTATGGAGCAAACAAGAGAGGCCTATGTCCAGTAGAGTGGGCTCTAGAGGTTTGTTGATAATGCTGATGACGATGATGACGCTCTCGGAGTTAGTGTAGTGTGAAACTATTTGAGCTTGATCATGAATAACAATGAACATATTATGAGCTCGATATTTGTCGCTTGAACTTGAATGTCAAAAGGCATTAGTGAAGTGATTTGATTGTAGCTACCAAATTGCAGACTTTGTAGGAAAGTGATAATTATGATGTCTATAATAAACCCTGGTCTTCCAAAATGCATTCGTAAAGGGTCCATAATGAGGTTTACATTTTCACGCGCAATTAGCATATCATATACAGCATATATTTAGCTTCTCCTCTTAGACATTTTCTGAGCTTGATGATCTTGTCTTTTTCACTGTATCGACATAATTTTGAAAATTTCTAAAAGTGTTGAGAGAAGCTCGGTCAGTCTTCAGGGTTTCCGTCGAACGTTGGAAAATCTTTCCCAAAGGTATGTCTTGCTACAAATTTATCTTCAGGATTTGAATTCACAGCCTTTAGTGTGTTTGAAATTGTTTGACAGTAATATTTCTACAGGACTTCTAGGTCAACTCATAGTTTGAAAATGTTTTATTTACACCAGCATTTTTCTAGTGGATCTGCGTATATTATCCATATCTTGCTTCTATTCATCTAATCCGGCTCGAAGGACCAACTCTACGCGCTCAAAAAGTAAAAGTTTTTATTTCGACTTTTTCTTACAACTGATAAATATCACCGTCGTTATAATAATATTGAAAAAGAACCAGTTAAAAAAAAACACTTTTCTTTTTTTTCCCACAGTCTGGACGAGGCTGCAATACAAGGCTTTCGAGAAAAACCCTTCTGGGAATTTCCTCTTCGTATATGTTGTTATAGTTATAAATTATAAACGAATTTATGTCCGCTACATTCATTGCACCATAAAATAAAATTATAGGCCAGCGACAGGTAGCTGTATCTCAGTTGTAGGATGCAGAAAGTTTATCAATTACATGTACACCACCTTTAGATTTATTGTAATCTATGTTAATTTCTGGATTTCCGGCTACTTCATCAATGGCATCGGAAATATGAATGGTTGAAAGAAGTAACACCATTTTTACTCCGGGGAACATGAGATGCAAAGGATGCACGTTCTGATCGAATCACATTCAGGAATTCTGACGAAATTTGCTTCCTATTTTTTCTGAGTGTTCCTATTATGGTTAGATTATACTTATCTCAAAGTTTCTTTGCCAAGTCCATCGAGGTAAAAAAGTTATCCATGGTAACGTTCCTTTTTGTGCCTTTTATAGGTTGATACAGTCGCGGAACCAAAGCCATGTTCAATCTATCGACAGCGTAGGGGCCGTTGATTTCCTACGTATACCCGCATGGAAGTAGTGTAAAATATTTTGGCATCTGTCAAAGCATAAACTTTGATACCATACTTTTTTGGCTTATTGGGCATATAAACTCTAAACCCATATGTGCCACGAAAACCCAAGAGCATTTCATCCACAGTTGTTGAATAATGCTTCGGTAACTGAGCGGTAAAGCTATCAAAAAAATCTTTTATGGCTGCTAATTTGTCTAATTTTTGGCACTCATCAACTTTAACCTGTGACGGCTCTTTTTGATCTTCCAGTTCGTCCCATAATATTTGGAGGTTCTCCTGTTCTTTTCATAATATTCCTTTGCCATGTTTTCAAATTACATAACAGTTAAATTAAACTTATAACTTTAAGTACACTAACCGCGGTCTTACTGACCGATATTACTTGTAACTGAATAGCGATTCACTCTATACAAACACTACTAATAGTACTAATACACTAAAGACCAGACATTTGGACAAAAAGCTACTGAGACGCACAGTCGTCATTACTAATTTAATGGGGGGTTTAAATATCCTCTAACTACATCATACATATCATCTTTATTTACGTCAAAACTAAAAAAATATCACATTTTATGATACTCTTATTTCTGGACACGCTGTATATAATACTTACCAATAACGGCAAATAAAACGACGATGCCGTGGCAAATATCTGATAATAGAGGTCCTGGCTAACCAAGCATTTTCTATCTCGTATTCTGTCATTCCACTGAGGGTCCTTCCAGCCGAGCAACGGAGCGATACATACCAAAAACGACACGACCCAAATAATGAAAATCATCATGCCTATTCTTTTCGAGGTCCTGTGATGGATGTATTCGACATTTGTCACTGCCCAATATCTGAAAGAGAAAAATTCGACTTAGAAAATAAAATAAAAATATTATGGACCGTTATTGAAAATCGAAGACCAGGAATTTCATGAATTTTGATGGCATTTATAAGGAATGCAACTAGTTACTTTATTTGCTTTTGCCATTAGGTCCAGTACGTCAATTGTTTTAATGTAAAGTACTCCTTAATATTTTCGTTTCGCAATTCTCAAGCTGGTAAAAGTGTTTATTAAAAAAATTGTCACTTAAAAAAAATTATTGGTCCATGGTTGATGGTACGTTAGACGTATATAAAAAACGGTTAATAGGATCGTTTTAAAAATCCGGTTTCTTATACAAGGCGTCCGGTCAAATGTGGAAAATCTCTCGAATTCGGATAGAACATGCAAAAATAAGATGACAAGTCATTCAAAAAACAGAAAAGTTTCATTTTAAGTTACTTAATCCAAAAAAATACAAAAATTTTAAAAAACGCAGTGATGTGATACGAGGCTCCTTCACAAAAATATTGAAAAACTTTTTATCACATCACAATGAAACGAGATTCTCTGTAGAAGTTCCACCCTAGTGCCGACCGGAGAAGAATACACCAAGTCTTTCAGGTGTCCCACAGGTCAATATCTAACGGTGTTAGGTCGCGAGATCGAGAAGGCCAGGCAACAGGTCCTCCTCTTAATGGTTAAGATAGACGCTATTCAGGTGCTCCCGTACCCCAACGCATGAGGTGGTACCCCATCGTGCATGAAATACATGTTTCGGCGGGTTTCACGTAGTAAGTGCTCTATGAAATCCTGAAAAGCGTTCTGGAGGAACTCCAAAAAAACGTCGTCTATTGAATAATAATAATAATAATAATAACACCCCGCCAACGCCGGTCCTAAGCCCGGGTGAAAAAGGGGGAAGGGGAGGAGTAACAACCTCGTTAAAAAACCGGGGTTTATCTGGCCCGGATGATGCCAACCTGTAAGGGCCCCTGCCTAGGGTTACAGGCAAAAACCCATGAAAATGGAGACCAGAAGTGGTAAACGCCTCGGAAAAAGGTCGCTGCCTGGGGATCGCCAGGGCATGTCTGGAGCCGGCGCTGGACATGACAGCATGCGGATCGCCGGTGGCAGGGTGCTGAGGAGGCGGGCCCCTGCCATGAAAGCAGCTACAGCCCAACAGGAAAGAGAAGAGGAAAAAGCAACGCCAAGGAGTCAAACAAGACCCAGGACTCCGACCGCCGAAGGTGCTGCGCAAGAGCTACAGCCAGCGCTCACCCAAGCGGGACGTCCTAGACAGCGCATGAAGTGGACAACAGCCATTAATGAAACTATAATGCGTATTTTTTACAGGGTGACGCAACTAGGACAAGATACGACCGTATACCGTCAAAGACTGCACGCTGGTTTCTGCAATATATACCCACACCTCCAAGTCTCAGAACAAAGAGTAGCAGATCAGTACAGAGTAATACTTAGAAATAGACTCATTCCAGAAACCAGATTAAATACAATTAAAAGAGAAATTGAACGAGAAATCCAAGAACAAGAAGAACAAGGAATTGGCGAAGAAAATGCAAGAAATACAACAGAAGCGCCACAAACCGAAGACCAAGAAAATGCACAAGCTGAATTACAACCTGAAGATCGAGCTCAGCAAGAAGAGCAGCTGATCGAAAACCCACCGGAAAACTATCAGCTTATCGAAAATCAGGCTATGGAAATGAGAAGAGCTGAAATAAAATACGAAGGTACAGATCCACTGTGTAGACCACCACTACCCAAGCTAAACTCCTCCAAAAAACTAGCAGTCACACTAGAGGTAATGAACAACAGAATTCTACCAGAATATGTTGCAAGAGCAACATCATTGGAAGCTATACACACGGTAATATACTGTGCAGCATTAGCAGTAGCCAAATCAACTGGAGCAAAAATAAGGCAAAATGGCCACCAGGCAAGAGTCGAGCTCCGAATACCCGCATGGCAGCAAAGAATCCAGAAGAAAATAGAAGCGCTCAGAAGAAGTATTGGACAACTTCAATCTTACATAAGTGGAATTAGATCAGCAAGAGTACTACGATCTGTACAAGCTATAATGACTCAACACAGGATTCACTCAAGACAAGATGCAGAAAATATCTCCCCACAACAAGGCCTTGATACATTAAAACAGAAACTGTCCGTATACGCAGGCCGTTTGAGACGATACAAAGCCAGTAATGCGCGGAGACAAGACAACGCCCTATTCCAAAGATCGGAAAAAGCTTTCTACAGGAAACTAAATGATGGAGATAAAGAGGAGGGAAGCACCTATCCAACAAAAGAGGCAATAGACCAATTCTGGAAGGACCAGCTAGCCAGACCTGCAAACTACAACGTTAACGCTAGTTGGATTCGTGAAGAAAATGTAATCTCCCAGAACTACAACGAGATGCAACACGAACCATTCACAGCAGCAGGAATATCCGCCATCACCAGGGAGTTACATAACTGGAAAGCGCCTGGCCCGGATGGAGTACATAATTACTGGATTAAGAAATTCTGGTGCGCGCATGGGAAACTGGCTGCATTAATTAATGAAACTCTGAAAGACCCCTTAAAGCTGCCGCCATTTCTCACCCAAGGAATAACGTATCTTCTGCCAAAAGACCGCAAAAATACACACGATCCATCAAAATATCGACCAATCACTTGCCTCTCCACATTATACAAGCTGATAACATCCTGTATTACTAAGAGAATTTCTTCCCACTGTGAAGGATACAACATTATAGCTCCACAACAGAAAGGGTGCACCAAAGGAGCCATGGGATGCAAGGAACAATTAATAATTGACTCAGTCATCAGCAACCAAGCTTACTCTAAGCAAAGAAACCTCTATACTGCCTTTGTAGATTACAAGAAGGCCTTTGACTCCGTACCGCACGAGTGGCTCCTTTGCATATTAAAGATCTACAAAATCGATCCTTACTTGATAAAATTTCTACAACACGCAATGGGGCTGTGGAAGACCAAGATTCACCTTAATGAGGGGACCACCAATATTTCCACCGACATTGTTCCAATAAAACGAGGAATATTCCAGGGTGATTCCTTGAGTCCTCTGTGGTTCTGTCTAGCTATGAACCCTCTCTCCAACCGACTAAACTCCACAAGATATGGATTCGCTATCAAAAACGGCAACCAAGAAGCAAGTAGGGTTAACCATCTTCTATATATGGATGATCTAAAACTAATGGCCGCAACCAAAAACCAAATCGATCAGATGCTCAAAATAGTGGAGGAATTCTCCAATGATGTCGGAATGCAGTTTGGCCTGGATAAATGTCGTACTCTCACCATGATAAAGGGAAAAATACAGCAAAACCCGTTCGTTATGCAAGATGGCCAGGAGATTCAGGCAATGGGAGAAGGCGAGAACTACAAATACTTGGGGATGAAGCAGGCTCAACGCATCAGTCATGCAGCGATGAAGACTGATATAAGGGAAGAGTTTTTTAAGAGAACAAAAAGGCTTCTGAGAACGAAACTGAACAGCAAGAACCTGTTCAAAGCAATTAACACCTACGCCTGCTCAGTTCTGTCCTACTCATTCGGCATTGTAGACTGGAGCGTGACTGACATTGAAGGGCTACAGCGCAAAATCAGAACCCAACTTACCAAAACACTCAAACACCACCCAAGAAGTGCGGTAGAGCGGACCACTTTACCACGACATCAAGGCGGAAGAGGTCTGGCAGATATTGGGAAAATAATGGATCAACAAATAACCAACTTAAGGGAGTACTTCCGCAACAAAGCCCAAACTTCAGACCTACACCATGCTATTTGCGAAGCAGACCACTCTACTCCTCTAAGATTGAGGGATCAGAATGCCCCACAACACCACAAGACCAATGAAGAAAAGCTACAGATATGGAGGGAAAAACCTCTGCACGGACGACACCTGAACGAGGCAGCCCAGGATCACGTCGACAGTCTTGCGTCGAACTACTGGCTCATCTCTGGACAGATGTTTCCTGAAACGGAGGGATTTCTACTGGCAATCCAAGATCAGGTCATACCAACTAGAAACTACCTGAAATACATAATTAGAGACGACTCAGTACAGGTAGATAAATGCAGATATGGATGTCAAACGGCAGAAACGATCCAACACATCACGGGAGGATGCCAGATGTTTTCTGCAACAGAATACAAGAAGAGGCATGATGCAGTGGCCAAGATCCTACACCAGGAGTTAGCGGTGAAACTACAGCTTGTCCAAAATGAGAAGATCCCATATTATAAATATACACCACAGACAATCTTAGAAAGTAACCACTATAAGATGTACTGGGACCGGACTATTCTTACTGATCAGACGGTGGCCCACAACAGACCGGACCTTGTAGTGGTAGACAAGAGGGCCAGGAAAACGACTCTGATAGATGTAGCTATACCAAATAACAACAATCTTCTAGTGAAGCATGCTGAGAAAATAGCGAAGTATCGAGACCTCCAGGAGCAAATAAGAACACAGTGGAATATGGACAGCATCGAAACCATGCCGATTATTGTTTCAACAACAGGAGTAATCCCAAACAAGCTTTTGGAAAACCTTAGAACACTAGACTTCTACACACTAGATTCCTGCTCAGATATTAATTGATTGGAACTGATGTTGATGATGCGAAACAATAGTCGCATGGGGATTTTCATCAGCACATACAGTTTGCAAACTGCATTCTGCGAGGAAAATATTGAGGAATCAGTTTATGTACTTTTTGCGAATGACATGGATATAACAGCTGTTTTTGAAGAACTTCATATACTATTGTTTTCGATGAATTAAACTGTGCTGATAATTTTCGACCGCTTGTTGATGGAGTGTCATCTACAGTATTTAAAATATTTTCCTCTAATTGCTCCTAAAATTATGAAGAAAGTCAATAATATTTATTACATTATTAGCTGGAATCGTCCACCGTTCTCCCTTAGACGTTGGTCAACTCGTGAAAATGTCTTCTGGTTCGGCATAGTACGATTAGGAAATCTTTCGTGATATAACCTTCTGGCTTCTAAAGCATTGCAAGGCCATAGATCAGATGCATATCTGCATACTCCATAAACGTGTATTACATAGTTCAAATTAATTCACAATTAAATTCACCACGAAATCCAAAAATCAGTAAATTAAGTAGGATCAATGTGTCAGCGACGTGAACGATAGGATATCTTATTAAATTCGTACCATAGTAACGCTTGCCACAACAATACGTTTTTTGGTGCCGATAATAGTTATTTATATCACACGTACGGTAAGGCGCATTACAGCACTCGATATACAACATTTTATATAAGACCCAGAATTTTTTTTTTTTTTTATGTATTCAAAATGGTTTTCATATTTATGCAGTGACATTACACAAAAAATTACAGTGACTGACGGAACAAAAAAATCATAGTTTGATTAAAAATGAGTAATGTAATAAGTTCATTACATCACTGAGTAATGTAATGAGTTCATTACATCACTCAGTACGATAATATAGTATATTACATAACGCAAACAGGCTAAAATGGGTTATGTAATAAGCTCTTTTTGTGTGGGTCTTATATAAATAAATATAACGCACGTTTCCTGCGGACATAGGTCTTCTACAACTATTCGTTTATTATTCTTTTCTCGAAAACGGTTCATTATATCGACAATAAACAAGTGTCCCTTTTTTTTTAAACTAAGGTGTAAGTTACTAAGCATTAAGTTGTAAAGCTTAGTCCGCCCCTAGTAAACTAAAAAATCTAAATATGTTTAAAGGACCTATTTCGAGAGGTCCTTACTATAGTTGGAGTCAAGCAAATATTTGACGCGTGACACTTCCATCTTGTCATATTTGTCCAATACTAGGTTATTTCGATTTCACCAACTTTATTACAGCTGATACTTAGTCAGGGCCGGACTGACGAATATTGTTATTTATAAACCTTTGCAGAAAATTATTGCTGGGAAATTGGTCTAAGAATATGAATTATAATACAAATAAATTTGTTTTGATAAATTCTGTGCATTGTAATGGTGGGATTCAGGATTGACCATTAATATCACAGGTCTTAACAAAAGCAATCTTAGTAGTGTATAACGATTAAATTAATAAATAAAATGCGGATCTGCAGCCCATATGATTTGACCAAATCGACGAGAAGGTAACTCGGTTTATGTATATCTCTTTTTAGGCATATAAAAGGATAAAGATACAAATACTTCGAGTGGGTGGTAATTATTATAATATAAATTAGCCATTAGTAACTTTTATATTACGAGTGGCCTGCCGTATTTGACACCCGTGACAATATGGAAGTGTCACGCGTCAAATATTTGCTTGACCCCAACTATAGTGTCCATCACGTTAAATTTTTATTAATTTTCAGAGCGCCCTTCAGGGGACATATCTCCGTAGAGACGGGTCTGTAAGAAAAAATTTTATAGTAACTTGTCATCTTATTTTTACATGTTCTATCTGAATCCGAAAGATTTCCCACGTTTTCCCGGACACCCTGCATAGGCGTACCGCTTCTACCGAAAAATAGTTGCAACTTTGTTGTTTTAAATGTAACATTCCCCGTATATTATAAAGTTTTTAGAATCACCTTTTACTTCGAATAATATCTTCTCAATACTGTCTTATACCTATATAATTCCAAGTTCCAATATTCGATATTGCGCAAAACATGACCTTATTTAAAAATTTGTCTCGCTTTAAATTCACGAAGTGTTAAAATTTTGGTTAGAGTTTAGCGAAACCCAACGGATTCATATAGAAATCGATTTGATATTATAAAGGGTGTTCCAAAATGAACGCACATTTTTATTTGTTAACAAAACACATTTATTTCTTGAATTATCTCAAAACTTTACTGGGGTTAGAAAGAATACATATCACGATTAAGTGTGAAACACAATATCCGACAAATGTCCACCGAGGCTTTGCTGGCAGGCCCTTGCCCTTTTGACGAAATTATTGATAACATTTTTACATATTTGTGGACAAATTTCATCAATGACGCGTCGAATTTCGTTCTTCAAGTCAGAAATTGCGGCTGGTTTATTGGCATAAACACGAGAGAAAGAAGTCGACGGTGTTATATCGCAGGATCGTGGTGGCCAATTCTGATCACCATTGCGAGATATGACACGACCAGGAAATTTTAGTCGTAACGAGTCCATTGTTTCACGCGCAGTCTAACAGGTCACTCCGTCCTGTTGAAACCATACGTTTTTCACATTAATTCGATCTAATTCAGCCCACAGAAACTCTTCTAACATTGCACGATAACGTTCGCCATTCACTGTTAGTGCAGTTCTAGCCTCGTCTTCAAAGAAGTATGGCCCAATTATTCCGCCGAACCAAAAACCGCACCAAACGGTGACACCTAGAGGGTGCATTGGTTTTTCGTGAATAACACGAGGATTATCTTCTCCCCAAATTCGACAATTCTGCTTATTGACGTATCCATTTAATTGAAAATGAACACAGGAAGATCCATTTTTTTTGTATCAAAAGTCACTTGGGCCGACCAAGCAAGTTTTTCTAAGGAAGTGATTTTTAACAGAAGAAACAAATATACTTGGGCCAATCAAAATCCAAATGCCACAAAAGAAAGGGGGTTCTAAGAAAATTTCTGTTTTAATGTTTTTGGTTTATTGGCGAAGAACAAAATTAGCTTATCAATTTATGATGAGTATTTAAATTTCGAAAGATACCTCGAAAATTAGTAAGGTTCAGCGTTGTACAAGTCGGCACATTTTAAAATGTTTAGATTGCAATGGTCAATATTTTCAACATTTATTGAAATAATGTTCATATAATAAAGGTTTAAGTATCAACGCTCCATATAAAATATTTTTAAAGCACGAAAAAATCCAAGAATTTGGAACTAATGATGAGTTTAAAATACTTTTTCCGAATAATTCCGAGACAGATACGTAGTGATAAAATACCAAATATAATATTCAATTAATTAATATTTAATTTCATTTAGTGTAAATACGAATTTAAATAAATGTAAACTTATAAAATCAAATTTTTAATTCTTCTTGTAAAAAGCGAGTGACTAATAAGCACATCACTGATTTCATTAACCACACAAAGGCGGTGTCGGTGGCACCCGTGTGTTAGCAAGTTCAGGCAGGTGCCCCAACACAACAAAGCAACATCATCTACTGTAGTGCAAAAAAGCAAAACACGCAAACTATGCAATATACCTTTTGTATGGTAACAGTAGAGATAATCTAATTCAACTATAATCATTTTTACTGTTTTTTAATTATCCAATTCCAAGGACATTAAACAGCTTTAACGTATTATTTCATTAAAAAGGTCCATTTTAATAGTACTACATAAATATTTTTACGACGTCCTACAAACTAAAAGAGAAAAATATATTTAGACTAAGTACTAAACCTAATGCATGTGAATCGTTATTAAAACATGTTTATTATTATATACGTAACATGATATTAAAATTTTTAAGCTTACATTAGAATTTAATAAAAAGAAAAACAACATTTTTAAGATTGATTGATGTACTTTCGAAGCAATTCAGATCCTTCAGAAAAATTACTATATTGACACAAATTACTCCAACCAGATGCGAATCAATTAATAAATTCCTAATATAAAGTTTATACTGACTTCGTATCGGAACAGCAAAAAACCGAAATTCGGGATATAGTCGAAAACTTCTTTCAGAAACATGGGCGGCGTGCAACACTATGAATGGAAAATATTTTACCATATTAATTAATTTTTATTTTGTGTATACACAACCAATTGGAAGAGCATGAAAACTATTGAGGTCGGCATTGTGGTGCAGCATTTAAATTATACTTATAAAAACTTATTCCCAATAATTTTCATATAACTACACGGATCAATATTTTTTTTTAAATTAGCATTTCATATAGTGATGCTAAGAAAACACTTAACACCGGTTTATCATTATATTTTATTTTATGTGAATTTGATAAGAAGTCATAATCCACTTTCTAAATTTCCAGAGCTTGAATCCGTATTTGAGGATATAATAATGGGATCAATTATTGCCGGTAAAATACAATATTCATCCTCCTTCTTTATGACATGCCGGATACATTTCATCCATATACCACTGTCGTTTACTTCAACAGCTGTCCTTATATTTCCAAGTACAAAAGCATTGTCAGTTAGCAATTTGTTATATTTTCTTAGTTTGTTCTTGACTGCAACCCAAATCATCTCGATTGGATTAATTATACAGTAATAGGGGGGAGGAGTAAAATAGTATGACCATGTGCTTCGCATACTTTATCGATTACATATTAGGGTGAAGCGAAAAATTTTTTTTTTTAATTTCGAAATGCCTATATACGGAATCGTTGCCTTTGGTCAGACGTATTACCTGTGCAAAATCTCATCCAAATCGTACATATGCTTTGGCTGCCAAAATGGCCATATATTTTTACCTTTTTACCATAATTTACCAAAAAAAGCAGCATAATCATCAAACTATCAGCAAATCAAATTAAGGTACATCTGAGTCCGGACTATATTATTTCCACAGGAAAAATTCGCCTAGACTCGTGCCTCGGGTCTCGGGTCCTCAGCAACAGCAAATTGCTTCTTGCTTCAGTTTAACAGTAACAGTGTCTCAGTGCATGTGTACCGTTAGCGTTGTTTTTCATCAGAAAGTTTATCTTATATTATTGTGACAAAATATGCCGCTGACGCGTTTAGACTCGTTCTGTCCGGTGTTTGGTGATCCAAAAACTTTTAAAGACAATATGCTTCCAACCTACGCAGAAATAATTAGACATTATTTATTAATTCGGCAAACACTTTTAAATAAAAATAAACAAGAACCGAGTTTGGGTGATGTGTGTTTGCCATTGATAAAGGAGTTAAAAACATTGTGGGAAAAAAGTTCAATTTCCTCCGTAGTATCTGATCAACAAATTTTACACAAAATCAGGGAGTATCACAAAAAATATCGCGATATTAAAAAACCAATAAAAAAGGATGGCAAGCTAAATATGTCAAAAAAAGTTTCAGTTTAGAGAATTTGGTGAGAAAAATTTATTTGATATTTCACTGTGTAAATGTAAAGACTTTACAAAGTGTGCTTGCAAAATTAAAGTACCCATAGATGAAAGGAGTTTTTTAACTGACCAGAGAACTTCAAGAAAAATGGTAATTGGCAAAATTGATGTAAGAGCAACTAAAATTCTTGAGAAAAGATTGGAGCGTAAAGATAAATGTAATAAAAGAACAGAAAAAAATCCCAAAGAAGACGCTAAAATTTGCCAAGTAACATTGAGTGCTTTGGAAGACAGCTCCCCTCGGAGCTCAAGTGTCTCCTCCAACGAGAGTATCGAGCTTTCATTTCCCAAAAGTGACGATATTATAACACAACCTTCCACTTCTCAGATGAGAACAAAGCTTCCTTCTTTAGCACAGGCTTGTGACCGAACGGGAGTCTCGGACAGATCCGCTGCAATTCTGGTGAATGCTGCCCTGAAAGACATGGGAATAATAACAAAGGAAGAATCATCTAATATAATAGACCGAAGTAAAATTAGGAGAGAAAGAGTAAAAGCGCACAGAAATTTAAAAAAGAAACACGAAGAAGAAATAACCTCTGTCTACGGAATATATTTTGATGGGAGGAAAGATAGAACCTTGGTTCAAGTACGGGAAGGAGATATTCTTTCAAGAAAGATAATCACAGAAGAACATATCGTATTGGTTTCAGAGCCGGGTTCCGTCTACCTCGGTCATATAACTCCTTCTTCTGGAAGTGCCCAAAATATTAAAAAGAGCTTGTTAGAGTTCCTGGACACATATGTAGATATTTCTGGAGTGCAAGCAATGGGATGTGATGGTACAGCGGTAAATACAGGTCAAAAAAATGGAATACTAAGACAATTTGAACTTTCTTTAGCGCGTCCTCTTCAGTGGTTGGTTTGTTTAATGCACACAAATGAACTGCCATTGCGACATCTGTTGCAGCATTTAGATGGAAAAACTACTGGACCAAAAGGTTATAGCGGAGAAATTGGGAAAAATCTAGAAAACTGCGAAAAACGACCTGTTGTTGAGTTTAGAAAAATAGATGTTAGGTTTCCTGAAATTGAACTCAGCGTCCTAAGTACAGATCAACAATATCTTTATAGTATCTGCAATGGAATTGCTACAGGCACGATCTCGTCAAGCCTGGCACAACGAGAACCAGGCAAAATGGCACATTCAAGATGGTTAACAACAGCCAATAGGATCTTAAGATTATATATTTCTACAGAAAATCCATCATACAATTTCAATATACTAACTGAATACGTTATGAAAGTTTATGCGCCAACTTGGTTTGAAATAAAAATTTGTCCTTCATGTCGACACGGTAGTTCCCATTTTTTTGGCATAATAAAGAAAAGTAGATTTTTGCCTGAAGAGCTTAAGAAGGTGGTAGATCCAGTACTACAAAGAAATGGGTACTTTGGTCACCCTGAAAACTTGTTATTAGCAATGATAAGCGACGATAGGAAATATATTAGAGAATTGGGTCTTCGGAGGATACTAAAATGTAGACAAGTAAAATATAATGATAACGAAGTTCGTCAATTTATTATTCCCAGTTTCAATTTTAATGCAGATGATTACTTTGAACTAGTTAACTGGCAGTCATTAACCATTACAGAGCCGCCGCTGACAGTGAAAATTTCAGATAACGAACTCCAGGAAATGATTTCCGATGTTCCCGCTGAAATCGAAATTTTAAAATTTCCTTGTCATTCTCAAGCCGTGGAACGCTGTGTCAAATTAGTTACAGAAGCCTCAGCGGCAGTGTGTGGCTATGAAGCAAGAGACGGATTTATAAGATCAAGAATTGCCTCCAGAGTCTCACTACCAAAATTTGAGACGAAAGATCAGTATCGCCAGGTTTTTGAACATAATTAAACATAAGAAATAAATAAAAAGGGTGGGTGGGCGGTGGAACTCAAGCTGCAGCCACCTCCACGTGGTGAGTTCTGGGTTATTTTCATCAAGAAAACAAGCCCTTGGGTTCTTTATGGAAATAAGCGAAGTGCTGCATTGGTGGATATAATCCAATTTTTTTTCAAAATTGAATGTCAAATTGGCAGTCAAAGAAAGGGTCACAGCATACCAAATTTTTGCACAGTAGTTTACATTTATAAGAGGCAACTATTGCATATATAGGACAACCGATTGATTGCAAAAAAATAATTTCGGCCATTTTCGCTCCACCCTATTACATATTCCTTTTTAAAGTTCTCTTTTTTTAAAGCTTCCAATAACATCTTTTTTCTAGCATTTTGAGGAATTTCCATGTTTCTACTTTCCAATAATTTTATCCTTCTTTGTGCTACTGTTAGGAACTTTGTTATGTAGACGCGAATTATAGGATGCATTGTCCATATCAATGACACAATTGGGGGATAGATTTGGCAGCAATTGTTCAATAACATCAATAAACCACTTTTCGAATAGACTGGCGGTCATATCTTTACGGTAGTTAGCCGATGAGTGATTTATATTTGTAGCCAACAATAATAAAGCGTTAGGAACAAAACCCTTAGTGTTACCTGCCTGTAGTATGATGACTCGTTAACCGCGAGAGCAAGGTCCATTTAGTGTGCACTTAATATTACTATCATCCACCCAAACATATACACTATCTCCCTTTTTAATTGGCGATATACCTTAATTTTACGTAAATATTCTTGCCGCCATGCTACGATACGAGGCGATTCCATTGTACCATTCTTTTGTCCAATTTTTGGTACTTGAAGTCACAATCTAGCAATGTACTACGTAAGATGTCCAGAGATTGATATTAGTAATCAGAATAATCCCGTAACTTATCCCGAATCATTTCTAATGTCGGGACTTTGTTTTTCTCGTCAAATTGATATACAACTTGGAGTATAACTTCTTTCTCACCATTATCAACTTTAAGCTTCTGATTAGCTCTTTTTCGCTTCATGAAATGGTCGATAATAACTTCTGATCTAATCACTGTGTGAATTGTAGTTCAAGCAAGTTTAGTGAGCTCACAAATCCTTTTTAATATTTCATTTTGGGAGGCCCCAGGACTTTCACTTTTTAAGCAGGTGTAAATATTTAAAATAAGTTTCTGGGTTTGAACATGTAAATTTTTGTTACTAAATTCCGACGGCTACGCCATGGAATCGGCTTCCACCGTGTTCGTTTCATTATCAGAAACATCAAAAGGTCTCTACAACGCCATATTGATTAAATATTTAAATAACATTAATAACAACAAGAACGGTAACAACAACAATGCAATTTAGAAAAACACAGCACTCAATAACAACAGCAACGGCAACAACAATAAAATAACTTAAAAAATACTACACTCGGGTACACTCTTAAGATACTTTCTAAAATTTCCAATAACGAATAAAAGAATAAACTAAATTTACTTCCCCCTATTTTAATAATTAAACTACACCACTGTCAGGGGCAACAGGTAAAAAAACGCAGTGGAACAGACATTTTTTAGGCATTATTTTATTTTTTCGCCACCAAAATTATTTCATAAACTAGAAGCGGCCAGTGGGAAACACGTGGGCGAGAAAAAAATCATGCGCGGTCTAATCATCATAAAATTAGATCATTTTTATTTAAAATTTATTGGTAAACTTAGCAGACCCGGTACATGACTCTTATTTTTAGCTGTTCGGATTGACTTCTTTTCGCGACTTTAACGGCCCAGGTAGTGCAGAAAGCCGCTTCGAGCATCGAGCCGGGAACAGAATATTCCACCATTAAAATCGTTTGAATATGCGAAAATTGTGAATTGGCGAATTGCGCCATGGGTTTTAATTCAGAATGAAAATATGATATTGGGTTATATAAATAGTTTAGATCAGTTAAATAATATATTCTTCGAAATGACACGTGAGCAGTTTTATATTTTAGTGGTGACAAAATACGATAAACATGAACCAATACATGATTATAATTTAAGGCATAATTCATACAAATAGACCAAAATCAGACAGAATAACAATAATTATTCAAACACCGCTCCACCATAAAGGACGCATTCTCCAGTTGGGCTATAAGATAGTCACAGCTCCTCCGCACTTCTTCTAGGGATATTGCTTCTACAGCTTATATAATTCTTAGTTTTAAAATGTTCTCATCATTTGGCAGTGGATTGGCATAAGTTAACTGTTCCAGGTGTCCCCACAAATACATATCTGCCAACGTAAGGTCGGGACTTTTTGGGGACCATTTCGCCCGATCCATTTTTGTCCAAATTCCAAATCGAGCCATTCTTTTATTTCTCTAGCAAATTGGGCCGAGCATCCACCTTACTGGAAGTACATGTTACTTAGGTAATTTAATGGCAGGTGTTCCAGGCGATCAGAAAAAATAGTATTTAACATATTTAAATGAGAATTTCTATTACAAGTATTCTTAAAGAAATACGGTCCTATTATATCATAGTAGGAAACAGCGCACCAAACATTTACTTTTTTTTTTTAAATATTGACGTCGGGTTGGGATTCTGAACATAGGACTAACATCACTCAAGTAGCGAACATGTTGCGATGCCAGAGTTCCATTGGTCGAAAACGTGGACTCATCCGAGAACATTATAAGTTAATGGAATCCCCTATTAACACCTAAAATCTTACTCTCTACCCACCAACCTTTTGCCATCATCGTCCTCTTCTAATGTGCGGTTATAATGGGGTTTGTAGGGACGTATCTTATTTTGGTTTCAAATTTCTTGAACAGTACTTTCTTGGACCATCTGTAGTTGCGTAGCTCGTTTTCTCAAGGAAACTGTGCGGCTTTTTCTAACAGGCTGCAGTACCAGTAGAGTCGTTGCATCAATCAATAATAAAATCTTTAAAAGTTACTGACGATGATGTTTTGCTTGGCACTGTAATAATTTATTTCTGAGGTACCTGATCAAGCGTTGGTTGGTCCATTTGCCCTCTTGTCTACCACATCGCCGAATATACTGTATATAGAGAGAGACACAGAGAGAGTTACATTGAGACACGGAGAGAGACACAGAGAGAGACACAGAGAGAGAGACACTGAAAGAGACACACAGAGAGACAGAGAGAGATATAGATAGATAGAGACAGAAACAAAAACAGAGATAGAGATACAGAGACACAGACAGAGAGAGAGAGAGAGAGAGAGAGAGAGAGGAGCAGATAACAGACAGAGACTATATCCTGAGATGGCCATCCCAGGTGGTTAGAACTTCAAATAAAATAAATTCGAGTTAACGTGTTAAATGTACACTTTCGCATCTGGTGTGGCTTAATTTGGGGTACTATACTATACTATAAGAAGAAGACATATAGTTGATGCAAAACAAAAACCGATGCACGTCATCAATTAACTGATAATTGTAAATCCGTAAGAAAACACGAGGAAGTTAAATTTGGGCAAAAAGTATTAAAACTTTATGCGATATTAAATTTACTACAAACTTAAAGTATTCTTCTTTGATACGAACCCACTATAGCAAATATTTTGTTTATTTAAGCTTGCAAAAATTAATATATGTTGAATTTTATTGGCCGATAGTTGGCAACACAACTTTAAACGGTGGCGCCAGCTCATTCGTTGGCTTAGTTTGACATTTCATGCAAAACTAACCTCAATTGTTCGTGGTTCCGTGTTGCTGTCCGTCTATTTTTTAACAAAAACTCCAGATCTGTTCATAAATAACATTAAAAAACTGTTCTATTAAAAGAAACAAAAGTGAACAAACATATTTCTGTCGATTCAGTTGCTTACTATTTGTGAAAAATGCCGAAGCATTAAAATAACCCGTGCAAAGAGCTGATAGCTTTTCTAAGAAGCTATTTTCAGGAAGAACTTACAACAATGGCCCATTGTTATCCTTAACAGTAGTGCAGAGAAGTAAATTTAAAGAGTATGTTAAGGTCTAGATATTTTATTTTTACTTCACTAATTTTTAGCGTGTAGCAGCTGCCCTAAATTTGAATATCTCCACTGTAAGCGCAATTTCAACAACACTTAAGGAAAATAAATTATTAGAATCACCTTAAAACAAACGTTTTAGTTTATAGAGAGTTGTAAATATGTGAAGATTGGATATAAGTTCCATCCGTTACACTACTTGTGGAATGTACGAAACAAGTAAGTTGTATTATTTAAAAATTATAATATTTTACATCGGTTATTCATAAGCTGTAACTTTTTCAGAACATCACGTAACTTTGACAACTTTAAGATAGAAATTAAAAGACAGACTCTTTAAAAATTCTCTTTAAGAAAATATGCTTCGGATGGTAAAAAGATGAACTGGGGCGAGGCCTTATGGAACTTTCCCATGTAGCTTTCAAACGGCTGGTATTTTTGAAAGAATATATTAAAGAAAAAGAAGCATTCTTGTACCAATTCGTTTTCTTGGATGAAACACGGATTTTCAGAACGGTACCATTGGTTGATTTTGGCAAGACGAAAATAAAAGAAGTCCTAGATCTACTAAAGTTGATGGTAAAAGGTATTATGCAGTAAACAAATATATAAACTATGGGAAATATATATTTATCTTGTTTTTGTGTAATTCCCTCAAACAGATATTTTGGTTACCAGCTGGCAACACTGCCGATAACTGATGTCACTCGAAGGGTATGACGTGCATCGGTTTTTGTTTTGCAAAGAGTATACCTATAGTTCATATTAGCTAAATATTTTTGAACATTGACAATACTTCGATGGTACAGGTTATATTTTTAAATTTTAATTAGCCGTGACGGAAATTGTTATGCCAAGGTATAAAATACATCACCAGGAGTTGTGTCACTTTTCTGTAATAATTAAACTTTAATATTTTATAAATAACGTCAAGTAGCAGCAGGGAAACCTAATTTATCTTCATAAAAGCTTTATAATGTAAAAGCTTTTCTGCCAGATTTTGGTTTTATGCAATATTCCAGTCTATTACACAACATGAAACGGGTGTGCAGTAAGGCATTAACTTTCTAACCTGAAACAAAGAAGATCTATGGGGACAAAAGAGACCGACCTACCCTAGCGAGGATTAGGCACGTCGGGATAAACTAATAAAGCTCTGCCATGCACGGAAGTTGGATCAAATAATTTTTCTTCAGATATAAATATAAAACCCGAGTAGCTTTATAGTGAGTTTATTTATATTCGTGTAGTACAGGGTGGTCCTTTTTTGTTGATAATATAGGGTATAGGCTAAACGGTAAGAGATACAAAAAAAACTAAGATATGTGTCCCGTTCCCTTTTTTAGTGTTTAGTTTAATGAATATAAAAATATATATAATTTTTTTTTATTATTTTTATATTATTTTTTCATAAATGGTATTAAGTTGTTATTTTATTTAAGAATAACGTTAGAGAATAGTCGTCAAAACTAATAAAATAACGTTAAGACTACATTTTTACGACTTCCACTTAATTTTACATGATGGCGGCAGTCGCGGATCCAACAAATCATTATTTAAAGCGCATTATAAAACAACCATTTTAAATCAAATAAAAACGTTTAATAATACTGTATAATATTATACAATGTACAAAGCCGAATTTTTACAATCGTTAATAGGTTGGTAGAAGACATTTCGTATGCCCTTGTTTTTTTAATATATTCTTAAATATTAAACTTAAATAATTCTTTTCGGACATAAGCCACCAAAAAAATATTTAGTTGATGACCTGGCTGAGCAATATGCACATAAAGTTTTACGGCTTTCTCCATATCACTGTATGTTAAATTCACTGCTGCTCCTGATGTTTGAAAAATTCAAATCGACACACAGAAAGCGAAATATTAAAATGGTATGAAAGAGAACACGTATTGGATAGACTGAACATTCAACCCATTATTATTGAAGTAAATGAAACGAGTGGTTTAAGTAATTGGGAGGATGATTAAAGATCCATCTTTGTATTATTATTTTTATTATTCAAATAGCCAAAGCATATATAAAAACGTAACAATAAAATTACATGACTATTCCTATATATTTTAGGTAGGTATATATTTTCATCCTGAAAGATTTCATAAAAAAGTAACTAAATTTGTGTTTTTTTTATAAATGTATCTTGTTTTATAAAAAAAACAAAACCACTATAATTCCCTCACTCGGTTATTTTGTTTACAAGCTGGCAACACTGCCGATAACTGACGTTCCTCGAAGGGCATTGGAAATTGTTTTGCATCAACTATAGTAACTGTTGTTGTAGCTCATATGCTTTTTTGCCAATAACTGTTAAATTTCACCAACCCTGCACATAAAACAAGAAGAAGTTTTCACAGGAAGGCAAGGCAATGACAATTTTGATAATAACAAAAAATCAACGGTTAGTTTTTTTATGACAATACCTAACTCGGACTTGACAATTTTTTTTGGTGTAATGACGTCGTTGTGATTGGCGGTCACGTGACACACAGATTAACAAGTACGATTTTAATTTAATAAAATATTATTAATTAATTATTTTAAATAGTATGACTTTACTTGTGTGTTCTTATCGTCGTATCTACCTTTTCACCAACATATTTTTTTTAAACAACACGCAAAAGCCCTATTGTAAAATTTTAACATTCCTTATCAATAACCCACAATCATTTTAACTCCAATTTCCATTTATTATATTATAAATGTGTAAATGTGATCCTGTGTACACATATTTACATAGTACTAAATACACATGAAGAACACCAAACTATGCAATAAAAATCAAACCGAACTGATATTTCCTAATTAATTATTTCTTTCGTTTTAATTTTTAAAACCAAGAAAAATAGCCACTAAAGGCTTCAAAGTAGACCCTGCTAATGGTAATTTCGTAATTACCCTTTTATTTGGGCCATGGACAGTACCTCCTTTCTTCCTGAGTAGGGTAAAAAATCTCATTAGCCCCTAATTAGTATAGAAGCCCAATTTATGTTTATGCGTAGAAAACTTGTATAGAGGGCTCGTTGAAAAAGTATAATATTATGACGTATATTTTTTATTTTACAATTTTTAGGTATCATAAAAGGGTTTTAACGTTTCTCGGTGCAAAAAGAAACCTCTAATATCAATTGATTTTTAAAGTTTGTCTATATTAAGGAAAAGAGTATCTGATATATTTATATATACTGATGTTGCAATATTATCTGTTATACTAAAAGGTCTGTAGCAAATGCTAGCACAAATTAATGCTAAAATATGATAATCTAGCTAGTAGCATAGCAGAATGCTTGCTGGTGCCCTACCATGAACGCTACACCCCCCAGCTCCGCGAAGGCCAAGATGGTAAATGATAAAAAATAGGAACAAAAAAGGAAACATACACACTGACAAAATGATGATTGCAATACCGGGTAAGGTTGCATGCTTAAAGTCCAAGTTTATATGGTATTATAAATAGAAACAGTATTTAACTAACTACGGTTATACTCATTTGCTCGAACCTACCCGCCGTACTAAAGGCACATAGAGATGCCCTATTGTACATGGTCCTTCGAGCCGGATAATAGAGGCATATAGAGGTGCCCTATTGTACATGGTCCTTTGAGCTAACTGAACATAACTTATGGTGAGGCAAGACCACCAACCCTTCCTAAAGGGCCCAGACCTCAAAAGGAAGTAACCAACTACATCAACTCCTCCCGAAAAGCACTAAAAAGTGGAATCAATAAAGCCAACGCTGCTTGCAGCAACAGCTCTTACAACCATGAAAACATGCAACAAATTAGTCGGCGAACGAGAAAAATTGGCTCAACCAGTGTAGTTCCGCTACCTTACGAAGAAACCCAGCATTCAAACTAAAAATCGTAATCGTACCGATAAACATTTAAGTGAATACAATAACAAAAATTGCAACGCATCCAAACAAATGTCGAAGCAAGTCAACAAATAAAATACGTCACGCACTTCTATGGGCCCTGTTCGTCACCTACATATTATCAAGTGGCAAGGTCAACTATATAATTAGCAGGCCAGAGTAAGGTTTCTACATCGAACACCTAGGAAATTCAAGAAGTGAGTGAGGAGTCTTCAGGTACACAGCAGTGACGAATATAGAAACAAACCCCAACTGTGTCAATGACGAAATCTACCAGCGAGTTAGTAGGTACCACTAGTTGCTTAGTCCGGAAGAATATCCTTACGTTCATAATCTGGAAGCAACTGTACATGCCAAATACGTGGTTATATATTACCAACAACCCCACTCGAATAGCCCTGACCTGTAATGGCATTAGGGAAGACCCCATTAAACAACACCGGTATCCTACATGTATCGCAGGACTGCATAGTGAAGACAAAACAAAACATCCTTACTTCAAAAAGAGTAAATATACAGTTCCAGTCCAAGGCATTTACTTTAAAGCCACAATGATAAAAATCAACAGCAGCCAAATCTATCACGAACCAATCAAAATTGACGATAAACCAGTATTTAAAGTAACCGACGATGAAAGCCTTACTGCACTCGAATCCGCCAGCAGCTGCAAAGTGCTATTTGGAAGAAAATTCAGCACAGTTCATTTGCAACCAGTGGAACTACAGTAGCAGGAATCAATACAAGATTATCCCGTCAATCATATAAAGGCAACCGGCGATCTGAGGCCAATTATAAAGACGCTGGCGTGATACAGCTACAGCCCTTAGGAGAACTCTCATCAAGCGAGACTGGGGAGAATGTTTAACCAACATCTTTATTATTTTTTTTTTTTACTAATTTTTAATATTTGACCTAAATTAATTATCTTTATATAAGACCCACACGAAAAGAGCTTATTACATAACCCATTTTAGCCTGTTTCCGTTATGCAATATAGTATATTATCGTACTGAGTGATGTAATGAACTCATTACATCACTCAGTGATGTAATTAACTTATTATATTACTCATTTTTAATCAAACTATGATTTTTTTTGGTTCCGTCAGTCACTGTCACTTTTTGTGTAATATCACTGCATAAATATGAAAACCATTTTGAATACCATAAAAAAATCATAAAAAACCAAAATTCTGGGTCTTATATAAAATGTTGTATAGCACACGTACGGTAAGGCTCATTACAGCACTCCTGTGGTTACTACGACTCGGTCTACGACCTCGTCGTACCAATATTCCCCACTCGTTACTTTAATGAAGCTCATACCGTACTAGTAATATAAATAACTAATACATTACTGCATATAATAACAACTTTAAAGTAAGTGACATTAAACTATATAAACACCTACGAACAACCTTGCAATATGCCGGGTAAGGTTGCATGCTTGAGGTCCAAGCTCGTATATGGTATTATAAATAGAAATATTTTAGATTTAATAAAGCAGTATTTAACTAACTACGGTTAAACTCAATTACCTCAACCTACCACCCGCAATAAAGGCACATAGAGATGCCATATTGTACAAGGTAAAGACATTAAAATCGATATTAAAATACTCTTTTACGCGCTTTGGCATTAGCAAAATTATTAAAACTGAATTTGTCAATTTATTGTCTTTGACGATTCAATTGACAGTTAAGCCAGGACATATTCTGAGCCACTGTTGACCCTAAATTTTTTTAAATGATTTTCAGTTTGCTAATTGAACGTTTTATACTGAAATCTGTTATTGTCAATGTCAAAAATAATAAAAAAGCCATGCATACTTCTCTAATGTCCCACATTTTCCTATTAGTAATTCGAAATATTGTCTAACAGTCATTGAATAATGAGGTGAATAAATATTTTTTTTTTTTTTTTTTTTTTTTTTTATGATAAGGCACAGCACTACAGGATAAATCCTTTATGGCGCTCTAGGAGCGGTGCGTGTGCGCAGGAAACGATTCACGTTGGTCTTGAATCTTTGGAGACTATACTCGTTGGGGAAGACGATCTCAGGGAGGTCGTTCCAGAGTGATGACGTTCTCCAGATGAAAGAATTTTGAAACAGTGTCGTTCGAGGGACACTAAGCTGAACCACGTACTGGTGGGCTGCAGTGGCTCGTCGTGTACTTCTACCATGCACTGCTCTGGGTGGTATTAAGCGGGCAACCTCAGTTGAACACTTGCCATGAAAATATTTGTAAAATAAGCTCAAGTCGCCAACCTGCCTTCGATGTTCAAGGCTTTCCAGGTTGTTTGTCAGACTATGGTCACCGATCAAGCGAATGGCTCTTCTTTGAATGGAATCTAGCAATCTCAGGGTATGTTTAGGAGCAGAGCCCCAAATATGCGAACAGTACTCCAGTGATGGTCGAATTTGGGCTTTATAGAGCATCAAAAGTTGTTGGGGTGTATAGAGGTTCTTTGTTCGGAAAAGTACTCCAAGCTTCTGCGAGGCTGCCTTAGCAATGGCCGCAACGTGGCTATGCCAAGACATATGACTATCCAGATTAACGCCCAATAAATGAATTGATGAAGCCAAGGGAATTGAGTGTCCCGCCATAACTATATCCGGTTCTTCAACATTAACTTTTTTAGAAAAAACTGCCGCCTGGGTCTTTTTAGCGTTAAATTCTACTTGGTTACTGTCACCCCAAGACAAAATTTCTTCCAGGTCTTTGTTGAGATGTGAGACCTCTTGCTGCCTATAGAGATGTGCATTAGCAGCCGATGTCCGAGCATCCAAAGTAAAAGTTGAAACAAGTGTGCTGTCATCAGCGAAGCTATATATAGGATTTTTAGTTTTTTCCAAAAGATCGTTAATGTATAGTAAGAAAAGGGTGGGCGACAATATAGAACCTTGAGGGACTCCGGCGTTGATGTTAAATGTGTCTGAAAGAAATCCGTCCATCGCCACTCGCAGAGAACGGTCTTTAAGAAAGCTCGACAGCCATGAACAAAATTGAACCGGCAGTCCGTATGCTCTCACTTTAGTTAGGAGCCCCTCATGCCATACTCGGTCAAAAGCCTTGGAAATGTCCAGTGCTACCGCCCGGGACTCCCCATGGTGTTCTATTGCGTTGTTCCAAACATGAGTAACATAAGCGAGAAGGTCTCCTGTTGATCTAGACTTACGGAATCCATACTGGCGGTCACTAATAATGTTGAAGCCTTCCAGGTATTTTAGTAATTTTTCGTTGATAGCCTTCTCCATAACTTTTGATATAACCGAGAGCAATGCGACTGGACGATAGTTGTTTGGCAAGGTCTTCTTGCCTTTTTTGGGTATGGGCTGGACTCTCGCAGTTTTCCAGCAAGAAGGAAATATTCCTTTTTTGTAGGATAAGTTAAAAAGCCTACAAAATACCGGTGTCAGTTCGTCAGCGCATTTCTTAATTACAATGACTGGAATATCGTCAGGACCAGAAGCCTTTTTAGTGTCGAGACTCCCCAAGATATATTGGAATTATAGGACTGATCGATCAATTCAGAGTATATCTTATAAAATTTCTTACAGTTTTCAATTTTGACGATTCAGAGTAGTTAAGAATTGTTTTTGGTTGTAAGAAGTCAAAATATTCTATAACAAGTTCCATACCAGTAAACTTTTGTAATTATTGACCATTACCGTCATCTATAACTTCATAATAAACATTTACTTTAAAAAAAATTTCTTAGAATTTTTAAATCTATGGTCACAGGTCATATTGCTTTTTATGTTTAACTTGCCTTTTTTCTGGAAACTCAGGGTTTATGTTCCATTTCATTGCTTATTCTATAGCTTCAGATTTGAATTCTTCTTACGGCTCCCTTATTCAATTTCACGTCAAATCATATAATCGTCTTGTTTTTGGGCTCGAAATTTAATTTGACAAGGGCCTCAACATAGGAAATTACAATCGGGACACGGGATACTAATACGATTTTTATATTATTTTTGTAGCTGCCATTTTCTGAGACCGCCTTTTATTAAAGGTTTGTAATTACTCGATGTATTAACTTATTTTTAAAAGGTAGTTATACATCCTGACACTGTCAAAATATGGCTTCGGGACATCAAATAATTTCAGTTGCAGGAGAATCCCGTAAGTGTTCTTATTACTTACATTTCGGCTTGTCCTATAGTATAAAATATTTTCAAAAATGGCACTCATCTCAAAGGGTAAAAGTGACTACCGATCAACTGATTCTAAACTAATCTGGCTCTCTTATGTCGTTTTTGTTTTTTATCCGGTTAAGGTTTTATTTTTAAGCTCGGCTACCTTTGAAACCCATTCAAAAATTAATAAGCAGAAAAATTAATCGTGTTACAAGAAGCTGTGCCAATTTTTTTTAAACCAAACCTTCATATTTTATAAATATCGTCAAGAAACAGCAGGAAACCTAATTTACCCTCATAAAAGCCTTTACAGTGTAAAAGCTTTTCAGCCAGCTTTTGGTTTTGTATCATATTTTACAGTGTGCACATAATGTATTGTGACTAAATTCATTATTTGATATAATATAACCATGTCTTGTAAAATTTTTTTGACGTTTATTTTGCTCTGTTGAGTAAAACGTATCTACATATATTATTTTAATCCAAAAAGTATCTGCATAGTATAAAAAAACAATGTTTTTTTTTTCTATTTTACAACAAAAACTTATTCTATATTAAAGTTCTGCTTCATAAGAAAATACCAGCCATAACCAAAATTATAAAATTCTTAATTTTTAATTTTTTAGAAAAATGTCATGAGTATAAAAAGTCTTTATGTTTTCTTAAGAGTTTAGTTTTTAACTGAACATTTATTAACCTTTTTCCAATTTCTACAAAAACAAGTTTTTACATTGAACATATACCTATTTAATAAGTATTTTCTTTTGTACCGGGTGAGTCAATTAGAAAGACGGCCGGCTATATCTCGAAAGCCGTTAATCGCACAGCACAGCGGACTTTTTTTTTATGGTAAAATCGCCAATGAAAAATCGCTGGAAATTACTTTTAAGTTCCTACGACCGCCGCTAGAGGACGTACACCCATGTTCAATTAAAAAAGATCATTTATTTCTGGAATTTGACCACTAAACATGTATTGAAAATATTTGTATCTCAATACTGAGAAAATTTTACATACTTTTTTTTTTGTACCTCCTCAAATAAGGAGGTGGGTGAACGTCAATTGTTATTTGTTATTTTGATTGATAACTTCGGTTTGGCTTAACCGAATTTAGCAAACTTAGTCTGGTTAAAAGACTCTTTTTTTGTTGCTCTATCGCTTGCATTGTAAACGATGTCTTAATTATTTTTATAGTGGCCGTGAGAGGGCGCTGTTCGACAACTTAATAGTAATTACGATTTTTATTCCAAATTTTAAATGGTATGGTATGTTTGTTTTTACACAGTTAAAAGGAGGCTGAAAACTCTAAACAGCCAGTAAAAGCCTCATTTGTTTAACTCTTTTTTAACCGGAGATACGGCCAAACAAATTATAATTGCAGCAATTTACCGATGTTAAATCGGTATTAAATAGTATTACTGTTATTAATAAAGGGTTTAGGCTGGTAAGCGATTTAACATCGGTAAATTGCTGCAATTATAATATTTTTGGCCGTAATAAGTAATAATAATATTAACTGTAAGTAGCTAGAAACGGACAGTTCTGGCTCAGGTGGTGCTGGTGGTGCTGGTGGTGCAACTAACCCGGGTGGTGCGGTGGTGCGTTTTATGACCTAACCCGGGTGGTTCGGTGGTGCGTTTTACGATCTAACCCAAGTGGTGCGGTGGTGCGTTTTATGATCTAACCCGGGTGGTTCGGTGGTGCGTTTTATGATCTAACCCGGGTGGTTCGGTGGTGCGTTTTATGACCTAACCCGGGTGGTTCGGTGGTGCTGTTTTACGAGACCAGTGATGCTGGTGGTGCTGTTTTACGAGATCAGTGATGCTGGTGGTGCTGTTTTATGATCTAACCCGGGCGGTTCGGTGGTGCGTTTTATGACCTAACCCGGGTGGTTCGGTGGTGCTGTTTTACGAGACCAGTGATGCTGGTGGTGCTGTTTTACGAGATCAGTGGTGCTGGTGGTGCTGTTTTATGATCTAACCCGGGCGGTTCGGTGGTGCGTTTTATGACCTAACCCGGGTGGTTCGGTGGTGCGTTTTATGACCTAACCCGGGTGGTTCGGTGGTGCTGTTTTACGAGACCAGTGATGCTGGTGGTGCTGTTTTACGAGATCAGTGGTGCTGGTGGTGCTGTTTTATGATCTAACCCGGGCGGTTCGGTGGTGCGTTTTATGACCTAACCCGGGTGGTTCGGTGGTGCTGTTTTACGAGACCAGTGATGCTGGTGGTGCTGTTTTACGAGATCAGTGGTGCTGGTGGTGCTGTTTTATGATCTAACCCGGGCGGTTCGGTGGTGCGTTTTATGACCTAACCCGGATGGTTCGGTGGTGCTGTTTTACGAGACCAGTGGTGCTGGTGGTGCTGTTTTACGAGACCAGTGGTGCTGGTGGTGCTGTTTTACGAGACCAGTGGTGCTGGTGGTGCGTTTTATGATCTAACCCAAGTGGTTCGGTGGTGCGTTTTATGATCTAACCAGGATGGTTCGGTGGTGCTGTTTATGAGCTAACCCGGGTGCTTTCGTGAGGCGGCTCTGTCAATATCTCTCTACTGTGTTAATTTATGCGGGTAATAAAACCGACAAGGGTCGGATCGGCCTGCATGCTTATAGAGGTAAAAAACCGCTTTAGAATGTTTTTGGTATATCTTTTTTAGATAATTTTGGGGGAAATAATTTGCCTGAGATGCCAATTAAAAAAAGCCTACATTTAATTGTATTTTAGATTCTTGAATTTTGTACATGGATTAAAAATCTACTATTTCTTGAAATTGTATACATTATGTTAGATAATTAAGGAATAAAAAAGATGAAAATAACAATTATAATTAGAAAAAAAATATTTTAATGTTATTAAGACTTTGTAAATATCTGTAAAAACTGTTCTAAATCCTGTCATTTCTGAAACTTGTATACTGAGTGTTTAGAATTTAGTAAAAAATTAAAAAAATGTTTTAACGTTATTAAGCCCTGTGAAACTTTGTAAAAAATGACTAAAACAGTCGCAAATCGTCCTATTTTCTTAAAAGTGTATACTGAGTGTTTAGAATTTAGTAAAAATTAAAAAAAATGTTTTAAATTTGTTAAATCATGTGAAATCTTGTATAAAATGACTAGAACCATTCTTAATCATGACATTTCTGAAAATTGTATACTGAGTGTTTAGAATTTAGTAAAAAATTAAAAAAAATGTTTTAACGTTATTAAGCCCTGTGAAACTTTGTAAAAAATGACTAAAACAGTCGCAAATCGTCCTATTTTCTTAAAAGTGTATACTGAGTGTTTAGAATTTAGTAAAAATTAAAAAAAAATGTTTTAAATTTGTTAAATCATGCGAAATCTTGTATAAAATGACTAGAACCGTTCTTAATCATGGCATTTCTGAAAATTGTATACTGAGTGTTTAGAATTTAGTAAAAAATTAAAAAAAATGTTTTAACATTATTAAGCCCTGTGAAACTTTGTAAAAAATGACTAAAACAGTCGCAAATCGTCATATTTTCTTAAAAGTGTATACTGAGTGTTTAGAATTTAGTAAAAATTAAAAAAAATGTTTTAAATTTGTTAAATCATGTGAAATCTTGTATAAAATGACTAGAAGCGTTCTTAATCATGGCATTTCTGAAAATTGTATACTGAGTGTTTAGAATTTAGTAAAAAATTAAAAAAAAAATGTTTTAACGTTATTAAGCCCTGTGAAACTTTGTAAAAAATGACTAAAACAGTCGCAAATCGTCCTATTTTCTTAAAAGTGTATACTGAGTGTTTAGAATTTAGTAAAAATTAAAAAAAAATGTTTTAAATTTGTTAAATCATGTGAAATCTTGTATAAAATGACTAGAACCGTTCTTAATCATGACATTTCTGAAAATTGTATACTGAGTGTTTAGAATTTAGTAAAAATTAAAAAAAATGTTTTAAATTTGTTAAATCATGCGAAATCTTGTAAAAAATGACTAAAACAGTCGCAAATCGTCCTATTTTCTTAAAAGTGTATACTGAGTGTTTAGAATTTAGTAAAAAATAAAAAAAATGTTTTAAATTTGTTAAATCATGCGAAATCTTGTATAAAATGACTAGAACCGTTCTTAATCATGGCATTTCTGAAAATTGTATACTGAGTGTTTAGAATTTAGTAAAAAATTAAAAAAAATGTTTTAACGTTATTAAGCCCTGTGAAACTTTGTAAAAAATGACTAAAACAGTCGCAAATCGTCATATTTTCTTAAAAGTGTATACTGAGTGTTTAGAATTTAGTAAAAATTAAAAAAAATGTTTTAAATTTGTTAAATCATGTGAAATCTTGTATAAAATGACTAGAACCGTTCTTAATCATGACATTTCTGAAAATTGTATACTGAGTGTTAAGTATTTTAGTTGAAAATAAGATCATAAATCATCTATACAAAACAAGCGCCCCTTATGGATTTGAACGAAAATCATAGATTCGACTATTTTCATGAAAAATAAATCTAAGTACGGAATAATGCAGGAAGATTATCTATTTTCTTGGTTTAGAAAGTGATGTAGTTAAGATTTATAACTTAGGAATAAATAAATTATTATTAATCTTTTCGACCTATTTCTCTTGCATATTTAATTTCTTTGATAGTAAGAACTAATCTTTTTATTTTACAAAGTAAAAAAAAAAAGCTAAAGATCGGCGTTGTCAGTCAGGTATAAGAACTGATTTAACACGATGGTTTTTGTACAAACGTTCACATACAATTGTATGCTTTTTAACCGATTGTGTCGGAAAAAAATGACGATTTATAGATTAGATATTTAGACGAAGAGCTAACCTTCTCAATAAAGTATTGATTATTGCCCTGCTAGCTAGATAACACTTTTTATGTTAGTCAAAAAAAATTTTTTTTTTCGGACGCTATTACAGATTTCATCGTTAACTAACAAACATTAAGACCAAAAAATTAGCGTGCAAGATGAAATGTATAGGTTCACTTCATTTCTACATTATTTTACAACTCTCAATCGCATTAAAAACAAGATCGAATAAAAAATAACTTATGACATATGGACGAAAAATGTTTTTCGGGCTATTTAGGTTAGCGACCGCATTACGTCTGAAATACTACATTTTTCGAGCTTATAACATAATTTACTATTTTAACGTTAAAATAGGGGAAATGATGTATCGAAGTGGGTACTTTTTTTTGTCGGTCACGAGATTATAGTTTCTTTTAAAATGAGCTCTAATATTTACAACACAAATTATCCTTTAAGCCACATTAGTTTAAAACTCGTCTGTCGCTTTCCCTCTATCGTGAGATTGATTAAAGTATAGCGTAGTATATATTTAGATGAATTTCGTAAATGTTGAATACTTTCAAAACTGAAAAAGCCGCCCTTTGCAATAAATATCTCCGTAGAGTTAGGTATCCTGCAGATTAAGGGTATTTCAGCGGATAATCATATACAAATTCAAATACCTCATTTGTTTCGGAGCAGTAACCATCAACTTTTACACCATTTAAAACAGCTTCTTTACCATTAGCAGCATGTAAGATGTTGATTTTTCTGTGATTCTCGGTCCAAAGTAACCAATCTATGGCAATTTTGCTCTGCCTGTTTCTCCATCGGTATCCATTTTTTGGTATGATTCCTATAGTATTAGGCTTCAAAAAATGTCTTCTAAAAATTGCATTGCATGCTGAAGCAATAGTTGTAGCTTCAGTAAATGGACATACATTGGTAGTTTGTATAAGTTGTTCTCTAAACTTTAAACATGATTGCGCAAGGATTTCGACATCCGATACGCAGTAGTCTACCAGATCTCTTTGCATATCGAAACCATCATTTTCATGTTCTACAAACCATTTAAGAAATTTGGCTCTGTCTTCTTCTTTCATACTATCTGAGGAGTAATATTGAATTGATGGTAGAGGTCCTATATAGTTTTCATTTGCCTTTGTATTAAATAGGTGCGGGAAGTAGCCTTTTTTAAAAATATCCTCAAGTCCAAATGCCTTTGGTAGTTTGGCTTAAGGCATAGGGAAATAGTTAAGTGAGTCGATAAATTTTACATTTTCAAGTTGCATCGTAATTATTTTGGTACCTCTCATGATTAACTCAGGTGTAAAATCTGTCTTTGTCATAATATAGTTTAATATAAACTGGTGATCAAAAGCCTGACCATTATGGGCTATTACAATAATTTCTTTAAAGTTTTTCCTCATTTGTAACAAATGGCTAGTAAATGTTCCCGCTGGGTCTATACCTCTGACTTTTTGTAACTTTAGACCACATTTTTTTACAAGTATCTGCTTCAGAATCCATGCACTCATCGCAGTATTGTTTGAAAACACAGAGATTGACTTGATGTAAAAACGTTGAATTTTCCAATAGTTTGTCTTGGCTCGTCTCTAAATCGTAGAATACAAAAAAGATCATCTTTAATCTTAGCTTTTCCCTTATCAGACCGAATATAACATAGATGATCCTCGGATGCATGTTTATTACAAATTTTACAATAAATTTCACCACATGCATGTGCTCTTTTGGCTTTAATGGTTTTTAATCAAATAGAACATAGTTTAATTTGTTCGCATACTGTAAATTTGCCTGACGAATAATCCTTTTTATGATTTTCGTAACAGTTTTGACTTCTAAAAAATCATAGACAGTCCTGACATTTAATTTTTATTGCTATTTCACAAGCAGAGACTTGCTGACATGCCTGACAGCTTCCACCACATCGGTGCTCATTTTTGTGATCATATGGGACGTAACACTTTTCACAAAAATAGTTAGAACAAAAAGCTGCTGTCAGCGATGTAATTACATTAAAATGGCTTTTGTAATGTAATAAGTTCAGCCGTTTATTGCTTTCAGTTGAACCTTCAAATATAATATTTCGTCCTTTTGATCCATAGCTATAAACAACTAATTTATATTCTTTTAGATGATTTTGAAATTGTATTAACTCGGGAATTCCACCTCCTGCCTCAGGAATGCTAATTTTAGCTCTCTCCAACAATGATCTTGTTCTTTCGGTTTGAATTTTACTAATATCTCTTCCAACCTTACTGAATTCGGGATCTCTTTTATTATGGGCAATGGCGACTACCAAAGCATGTGCTAAACACAGGTTATCGGTATTTTTAATACTTATAATACCTCGTCGCTTGTCGCATTCCTCGTGAAAGCTGTTATAATTTTTTCCTCTTCCCCCACCAACAGGTAATCTAACAGTTGTCACACTAAGACAAAATGATTCTGTATTAAGACCTGCTGAGTTTGACTGATAAATGCCACTTATAACACTCCAAACATCTTAAAAGGTTATGTCTTTAGCTGCTTTGAAGCGAATCCAACCTTCTCCTCGGTTGAAGTCTTTAGAGCAAAAACTAAAAGCCGCACGATCTAAGGGTTGTAGGCCTTCTGTAGCGTTTTGAATAATTTGATTAATTCCTTTTTCCGCCCAACCAACTGGTTCAACTCCCTGTGGAACAGGTTTTAACTTAAACTCTAGAGTGCGTCCTGTAAGGTTAAATTCTCGTAACTTTTTAACAACGTCTTTAACAATAATAAACTTCTCCATCTTTCTTTTTTTTTTTTTTGTTGTTTTATAATCTACTATCTACCTACATAAAAAAAAAAAAAACAAGTATATTTTCATATTTTTATCGGTCTTAAGTTCGATTTCAAAAGCACACTCCCACTTTTTGATAATTTCACAGTCTAAGCACATAGATCTTATATTTTTTATTTACGATCAATTCATCTTTATTCGCCAATCGTCTCAAACGAGTCTGCTTTTGAAAGTAATATAACCTTAGTATTCAGAAAATATTAATGATATCGGAGCCTAAAACATCCTTAACACTAAAAAATCATTATGTTTCCTAACAAAACCCATCATCTTGTCTATTTAGCTTGCTTTCCTATTGTTTAGCAGGTTAAATAAAATTATTATTTCGCTCTTTTTGTCTGTACTGAATCGTTAGGGAAATACGATTCTAGTCCTATAAGAGAGACAGTTAAAATTTATGTAAGCAATCAGAAATCCTACACTATGAGCTACTTAGTTAAAATTTCATATTTCCTTCCTGGATCAGCTAAAATTTGTGTTGTGTCGGTCAAAATTTATAAAATACGAAAAAAATGCTAGATACATTTTTATCATGACTTTCTATCTAATTCCATCTTATTTCAAGGTATAATTCGGTTGTCAAAATGAGAATCTAAAAAATCCTCGTGTTTCCTCACAAAACCCATCATCTTGCCTATTTAGCTTGCTTTTCTATTGTTTAGCAGGTTAAATAAAATTATTATTTCGCTCTTTTTTGTCTGTACTGAATCGTTAGGGGGGATACGTTTCTAGTTCTATAAGAGAGACAGTTAAAATTTATGTAAGCAATCAGAAATCCTACACTATGAGCTACTTAGTTAAAATTTCATATTTCCTTCCTGGGTCAGAAAAAATTTGTGATGTGTCGGTCAAAATTTATAAAAATACGAAAAAAATGCTGGATACATTTTTAGCGTGACTTTCTATTTAATACCATCTTATTTCAAGGTATAATACGGTTGTCAAAATGAGAATAAAATAATTTTCCCATGGTTTATGTCATCTTAAAAAAGTCAAAAGGTTATATTCTGTAGAGGGTCAGATACATTCAAATTTAAAAATTTTCTACAAGAAGAATTTTAAGATAGTATTATAGTAAATAAAAATTCTATACCTCCAATATTTCTTGGAAACATATCGTGTTCTAGCGACATAACCCAAAAGTACCTCTATTCAGAAACGCATCGTACTTTTCTTGTCAAACTTGACTTTGTTGTAATGTTGTATGCAGAGCACTTTGAAAACAAAAATTAGATTAGAAACCGCCGCCTCTTAAGGTATACTTTTTTAGGTCTTACATAGGGTACACTGGTATACAGAACAAATGTCATCTTTAATTGTCTCATTGTCCCATCCATTACATTATTATAATCTTAAAGCACCTGTTACCAGCATTATCTATTTTTATGGTTTTCATAAAACATAGCGATTACCGATGAAAATTAAACGAAAACTCAATAAATAACTTTTTTTCAACTGAAATAGACTGATTTTCGATGGAAAAATGTTACTTATAACTAAAAATGAATATAAGACATATACGCAATGATATTTAGAATAAATCAATCTTTTCTAAAATTACTATGAAATATTCACAAAATCGTTTCGTTATAACCAAAGTAGCAAGGCTTGCAGATTTCGTATAGAGTTCAAACGCGATACTGAGATGATCTTTTTTTTATATTTTTGTAGGATAATTCACCACTACGTTGTAAGTACTTGAGAGAGGACTTTCTTGAAAAATCCTCAAATTTCTCTGCAATTTTGTTCCTTCTAGAGTTAAATTCACACAGAAAACCCCGTATTCTTATCTTTCAGGTTGGTATATTAAAAAGGGCTTATTAGTATGGTTTAGAAAACAAGCAATATTAATTAACGGATGTTTTTTCGTCGTATGAAGAGTTGAAAAATTTTTTTTTTTTCCACTCCAATGGTTGCGATGCAGAGAGTCGGGTTTCATCATAATCTTTCAGGGTAGCTCAGGTTTGATTGCATGTAGAGAGCCGGATTTCATCATAATTTTTCAGGGTAGCTCAGGTTTGATTGCATGTAGAGAGTCGGGTTTCATCATAATCTTTCAGGGTAGCTCAGGTTTGATTGCATGTACTAAGGTTAGTGCTCCTTGCAATCGGTTTCAGGTTTGACGCGCCCCCCTCAGGTTTGTTCAGGTTTCTCAAGTGTTTGAGAAACCTGAACAAACCTGAGGGGGGCGCGTCAAACCTGAAACCGATTGCAAGGAGCACTAACCTTAGTACATGCAATCAAACCTGAGCTACCCTGAAAGATTATGATGAAACCCGACTCTCTACATGCAATCAAACCTGAGCTACCCTGAAAAATTATGATGAAATCCGGCTCTCTACATGCAATCAAACCTGAGCTACCCTGAAAGATTATGATGAAACCCGACTCTCTGCATCGCAACCATTGGAGTGGAAAAAAAAAAAATTTTTCAACTCTTCATACGACGAAAAAACATCCGTTAATTAATATTGCTTGTTTTCTAAACCATACTAATAAGCCCTTTTTAATATACCAACCTGAAAGATAAGAATACGGGGTTTTCTGTGTGAATTTAACTCTAGAAGGAACAAAATTGCAGAGAAATTTGAGGATTTTTCAAGAAAGTCCTCTCTCAAGTACTTACAACGTAGTGGTGAATTATCCTACAAAAATATAAAAAAAAGATCATCTCAGTATCGCGTTTGAACTCTATACGAAATCTGCAAGCCTTGCTACTTTGGTTATAACGAAACGATTTTGTGAATATTTCATAGTAATTTTAGAAAAGATTGATTTATTCTAAATATCATTGCGTATATGTCTTATATTCATTTTTAGTTATAAGTAACATTTTTCCATCGAAAATCAGTCTATTTCAGTTGAAAAAAAGTTATTTATTGAGTTTTCGTTTAATTTTCATCGGTAATCGCTATGTTTTATGAAAACCATAAAAATAGATAATGCTGGTAACAGGTGCTTTAAGATTATAATAATGTAATGGATGGGACAATGAGACAATTAAAGATGACATTTGTTCTGTATACCAGTGTACCCTATGTAAGACCTAAAAAAGTATACCTTAAGAGGCGGCGGTTTCTAATCTAATTTTTGTTTTCAAAGTGCTCTGCATACAACATTACAACAAAGTCAAGTTTGACAAGAAAAGTACGATGCGTTTCTGAATAGAGGTACTTTTGGGTTATGTCGCTAGAACACGATATGTTTCCAAGAAATATTGGAGGTATAGAATTTTTATTTACTATAATACTATCTTAAAATTCTTCTTGTAGAAAATTTTTAAATTTGAATGTATCTGACCCTCTACAGAATATAACCTTTTGACTTTTTTAAGATGACATAAACCATGGGAAAATTATTTTATTCTCATTTTGACAACCGTATTATACCTTGAAATAAGATGGTATTAAATAGAAAGTCACGCTAAAAATGTATCCAGCATTTTTTTCGTATTTTTATAAATTTTGACCGACACATCACAAATTTTTTCTGACCCAGGAAGGAAATATGAAATTTTAACTAAGTAGCTCATAGTGTAGGATTTCTGATTGCTTACATAAATTTTAACTGTCTCTCTTATAGAACTAGAAACGTATCCCCCCTAACGATTCAGTACAGACAAAAAAGAGCGAAATAATAATTTTATTTAACCTGCTAAACAATAGAAAAGCAAGCTAAATAGGCAAGATGATGGGTTTTGTGAGGAAACACGAGGATTTTTTAGATTCTCATTTTGACAACCGAATTATACCTTGAAATAAGATGGAATTAGATAGAAAGTCATGATAAAAATGTATCTAGCATTTTTTTCGTATTTTATAAATTTTGACCGACACAACACAAATTTTAGCTGATCCAGGAAGGAAATATGAAATTTTAACTAAGTAGCTCATAGTGTAGGATTTCTGATTGCTTACATAAATTTTAACTGTCTCTCTTATAGGACTAGAATCGTATTTCCCTAACGATTCAGTACAGACAAAAAGAGCGAAATAATAATTTTATTTAACCTGCTAAACAATAGGAAAGCAAGCTAAATAGACAAGATGATGGGTTTTGTTAGGAAACATAATGATTTTTTAGTGTTAAGGATGTTTTAGGCTCCGATATCATTAATATTTTCTGAATACTAAGGTTATATTACTTTCAAAAGCAGACTCGTTTGAGACGATTGGCGAATAAAGATGAATTGATCGTAAATAAAAAATATAAGATCTATGTGCTTAGACTGTGAAATTATCAAAAAGTGGGAGTGTGCTTTTGAAATCGAACTTAAGACCGATAAAAATATGAAAATATACTTGTTTTTTTTTTTTTTATGTAGGTAGATAGTAGATTATAAAACAACAAAAAAAAAAAAAAGAAAGATGGAGAAGTTTATTATTGTTAAAGACGTTGTTAAAAAGTTACGAGAATTTAACCTTACAGGACGCACTCTAGAGTTTAAGTTAAAACCTGTTCCACAGGGAGTTGAACCAGTTGGTTGGGCGGAAAAAGGAATTAATCAAATTATTCAAAACGCTACAGAAGGCCTACAACCCTTAGATCGTGCGGCTTTTAGTTTTTGCTCTAAAGACTTCAACCGAGGAGAAGGTTGGATTCGCTTCAAAGCAGCTAAAGACATAACCTTTTAAGATGTTTGGAGTGTTATAAGTGGCATTTATCAGTCAAACTCAGCAGGTCTTAATACAGAATCATTTTGTCTTAGTGTGACAACTGTTAGATTACCTGTTGGTGGGGGAAGAGGAAAAAATTATAACAGCTTTCACGAGGAATGCGACAAGCGACGAGGTATTATAAGTATTAAAAATACCGATAACCTGTGTTTAGCACATGCTTTGGTAGTCGCCATTGCCCATAATAAAAGAGATCCCGAATTCAGTAAGGTTGGAAGAGATATTAGTAAAATTCAAACCGAAAGAACAAGATCATTGTTGGAGAGAGCTAAAATTAGCATTCCTGAGGCAGGAGGTGGAATTCCCGAGTTAATACAATTTCAAAATCATCTAAAAGAATATAAATTAGTTGTTTATAGCTATGGATCAAAAGGACGAAATATTATATTTGAAGGTTCAACTGAAAGCAATAAACGGCTGAACTTATTACATTACAAAAGCCATTTTAATGTAATTACATCGCTGACAGCAGCTTTTTGTTCTAACTATTTTTGTGAAAAGTGTTACGTCCCATATGATCACAAAAATGAGCACCGATGTGGTGGAAGCTGTCAGGCATGTCAGCAAGTCTCTGCTTGTGAAATAGCAATAAAAATTAAATGTCAGGACTGTCTATGATTTTTTAGAAGTCAAAACTGTTACGAAAATCATAAAAAGGATTATTCGTCAGGCAAATTTACAGTATGCGAACAAATTAAACTATGTTCTATTTGATTAAAAACCATTAAAGCCAAAAGAGCACATGCATGTGGTGAAATTTATTGTAAAATTTGTAATAAACATGCATCCGAGGATCATCTATGTTATATTCGGTCTGATAAGGGAAAAGCTAAGATTAAAGATGATCTTTTTTGTATTCTACGATTTAGAGACGAGCCAAGACAAACTATTGGAAAATTCAACGTTTTTACATCAAGTCAATCTCTGTGTTTTCAAACAATACTGCGATGAGTGCATGGATTCTGAAGCAGATACTTGTAAAAAAATGTGGTCTAAAGTTACAAAAAGTCAGAGGTATAGACCCAGCGGGAACATTTACTAGCCATTTGTTACAAATGAGGAAAAACTTTAAAGAAATTATTGTAATAGCCCATAATGGTCAGGCTTTTGATCACCAGTTTATATTAAACTATATTATGACAAAGACAGATTTTACACCTGAGTTAATCATGAGAGGTACCAAAATAATTACGATGCAACTTGAAAATGTAAAATTTATCGACTCACTTAACTATTTCCCTATGCCTTAAGCCAAACTACCAAAGGCATTTGGACTTGAGGATATTTTTAAAAAAGGCTACTTCCCGCACCTATTTAATACAAAGGCAAATGAAAACTATATAGGACCTCTACCATCAATTCAATATTACTCCTCAGATAGTATGAAAGAAGAAGACAGAGCCAAATTTCTTAAATGGTTTGTAGAACATGAAAATGATGGTTTCGATATGCAAAGAGATCTGGTAGACTACTGCGTATCGGATGTCGAAATCCTTGCGCAATCATGTTTAAAGTTTAGAGAACAACTTATACAAACTACCAATGTATGTCCATTTACTGAAGCTACAACTATTGCTTCAGCATGCAATGCAATTTTTAGAAGACATTTTTTGAAGCCTAATACTATAGGAATCATACCAAAAAATGGATACCGATGGAGAAACAGGCAGAGCAAAATTGCCATAGATTGGTTACTTTGGACCGAGAATCACAGAAAAATCAACATCTTACATGCTGCTAATGGTAAAGAAGCTGTTTTAAATGGTGTAAAAGTTGATGGTTACTGCTCCGAAACAAATGAGGTATTTGAATTTGTATATGATTATCCGCTGAAATACCCTTAATCTGCAGGATACCTAACTCTACGGAGATATTTATTGCAAAGGGCGGCTTTTTCAGTTTTGAAAGTATTCAACATTTACGAAATTCATCTAAATATATACTACGCTATACTTTAATCAATCTCACGATAGAGGGAAAGCGACAGACGAGTTTTAAACTAATGTGGCTTAAAGGATAATTTGTGTTGTAAATATTAGAGCTCATTTTAAAAGAAACTATAATCTCGTGACCGACAAAAAAAAGTACCCACTTCGATACATCATTTCCCCTATTTTAACGTTAAAATAGTAAATTATGTTATAAGCTCGAAAAATGTAGTATTTCAGACGTAATGCGGTCGCTAACCTAAATAGCCCGAAAAACATTTTTCGTCCATATGTCATAAGTTATTTTTTATTCGATCTTGTTTTTAATGCGATTGAGAGTTGTAAAATAATGTAGAAATGAAGTGAACCTATACATTTCATCTTGCACGCTAATTTTTTGGTCTTAATGTTTGTTAGTTAACGATGAAATCTGTAATAGCGTCCGAAAAAAAAAATTTTTTTTGACTAACATAAAAAGTGTTATCTAGCTAGCAGGGCAATAATCAATACTTTATTGAGAAGGTTAGCTCTTCGTCTAAATATCTAATCTATAAATCGTCATTTTTTTCCGACACAATCGGTTAAAAAGCATACAATTGTATGTGAACGTTTGTACAAAAACCATCGTGTTAAATCAGTTCTTATACCTGACTGACAACGCCGATCTTTAGCTTTTTTTTTTTACTTTGTAAAATAAAAAGATTAGTTCTTACTATCAAAGAAATTAAATATGCAAGAGAAATAGGTCGAAAAGATTAATAATAATTTATTTATTCCTAAGTTATAAATCTTAACTACATCACTTTCTAAACCAAGAAAATAGATAATCTTCCTGCATTATTCCGTACTTAGATTTATTTTTCATGAAAATAGTCGAATCTATGATTTTCGTTCAAATCCATAAGGGGCGCTTGTTTTGTATAGATGATTTATGATCTTATTTTCAACTAAAATACTTAACACTCAGTATACAATTTTCAGAAATGTCATGATTAAGAACGGTTCTAGTCATTTTATACAAGATTTCACATGATTTAACAAATTTAAAACATTTTTTTTAATTTTTACTAAATTCTAAACACTCAGTATACACTTTTAAGAAAATATGACGATTTGCGACTGTTTTAGTCATTTTTTACAAAGTTTCACAGGGCTTAATAACGTTAAAACATTTTTTTTAATTTTTTACTAAATTCTAAACACTCAGTATACAATTTTCAGAAATGCCATGATTAAGAACGGTTCTAGTCATTTTATACAAGATTTCGCATGATTTAACAAATTTAAAACATTTTTTTTATTTTTTACTAAATTCTAAACACTCAGTATACACTTTTAAGAAAATAGGACGATTTGCGACTGTTTTAGTCATTTTTTACAAGATTTCGCATGATTTAACAAATTTAAAACATTTTTTTTAATTTTTACTAAATTCTAAACACTCAGTATACAATTTTCAGAAATGTCATGATTAAGAACGGTTCTAGTCATTTTATACAAGATTTCACATGATTTAACAAATTTAAAACATTTTTTTTTAATTTTTACTAAATTCTAAACACTCAGTATACACTTTTAAGAAAATAGGACGATTTGCGACTGTTTTAGTCATTTTTTACAAAGTTTCACAGGGCTTAATAACGTTAAAACATTTTTTTTTTAATTTTTTACTAAATTCTAAACACTCAGTATACAATTTTCAGAAATGCCATGATTAAGAACGCTTCTAGTCATTTTATACAAGATTTCACATGATTTAACAAATTTAAAACATTTTTTTTAATTTTTACTAAATTCTAAACACTCAGTATACACTTTTAAGAAAATATGACGATTTGCGACTGTTTTAGTCATTTTTTACAAAGTTTCACAGGGCTTAATAATGTTAAAACATTTTTTTTAATTTTTTACTAAATTCTAAACACTCAGTATACAATTTTCAGAAATGCCATGATTAAGAACGGTTCTAGTCATTTTATACAAGATTTCGCATGATTTAACAAATTTAAAACATTTTTTTTTAATTTTTACTAAATTCTAAACACTCAGTATACACTTTTAAGAAAATAGGACGATTTGCGACTGTTTTAGTCATTTTTTACAAAGTTTCACAGGGCTTAATAACGTTAAAACATTTTTTTTAATTTTTTACTAAATTCTAAACACTCAGTATACAATTTTCAGAAATGTCATGATTAAGAATGGTTCTAGTCATTTTATACAAGATTTCACATGATTTAACAAATTTAAAACATTTTTTTTAATTTTTACTAAATTCTAAACACTCAGTATACACTTTTAAGAAAATAGGACGATTTGCGACTGTTTTAGTCATTTTTTACAAAGTTTCACAGGGCTTAATAACGTTAAAACATTTTTTTAATTTTTTACTAAATTCTAAACACTCAGTATACAAGTTTCAGAAATGACAGGATTTAGAACAGTTTTTACAGATATTTACAAAGTCTTAATAACATTAAAATATTTTTTTTCTAATTATAATTGTTATTTTCATCTTTTTTATTCCTTAATTATCTAACATAATGTATACAATTTCAAGAAATAGTAGATTTTTAATCCATGTACAAAATTCAAGAATCTAAAATACAATTAAATGTAGGCTTTTTTTAATTGGCATCTCAGGCAAATTATTTCCCCCAAAATTATCTAAAAAAGATATACCAAAAACATTCTAAAGCGGTTTTTTACCTCTATAAGCATGCAGGCCGATCCGACCCTTGTCGGTTTTATTACCCGCATAAATTAACACAGTAGAGAGATATTGACAGAGCCGCCTCACGAAAGCACCCGGGTTAGCTCATAAACAGCACCACCGAACCATCCTGGTTAGATCATAAAACGCACCACCGAACCACTTGGGTTAGATCATAAAACGCACCACCAGCACCACTGGTCTCGTAAAACAGCACCACCAGCACCACTGGTCTCGTAAAACAGCACCACCAGCACCACTGGTCTCGTAAAACAGCACCACCGAACCATCCGGGTTAGGTCATAAAACGCACCACCGAACCGCCCGGGTTAGATCATAAAACAGCACCACCAGCACCACTGATCTCGTAAAACAGCACCACCAGCATCACTGGTCTCGTAAAACAGCACCACCGAACCACCCGGGTTAGGTCATAAAACGCACCACCGAACCGCCCGGGTTAGATCATAAAACAGCACCACCAGCACCACTGATCTCGTAAAACAGCACCACCAGCATCACTGGTCTCGTAAAACAGCACCACCGAACCACCCGGGTTAGGTCATAAAACGCACCACCGAACCACCCGGGTTAGGTCATAAAACGCACCACCGAACCGCCCGGGTTAGATCATAAAACAGCACCACCAGCACCACTGATCTCGTAAAACAGCACCACCAGCATCACTGGTCTCGTAAAACAGCACCACCGAACCACCCGGGTTAGGTCATAAAACGCACCACCGAACCGCCCGGGTTAGATCATAAAACAGCACCACCAGCATCACTGATCTCGTAAAACAGCACCACCAGCATCACTGGTCTCGTAAAACAGCACCACCGAACCACCCGGGTTAGGTCATAAAACGCACCACCGAACCACCCGGGTTAGATCATAAAACGCACCACCGAACCACCCGGGTTAGATCATAAAACGCACCACCGCACCACTTGGGTTAGATCGTAAAACGCACCACCGAACCACCCGGGTTAGGTCATAAAACGCACCACCGCACCACCCGGGTTAGTTGCACCACCAGCACCACCAGCACCACCTGAGCCAGAACTGTCCGTTTCTAGCTACTACTGTAATAATAATAATAATAATAATAATATTATTATTATAAATAGAATCATGCCAGAAACCAGATTAAATACAATTAAAAGAGAAATTAAACGAGAAATCCAAGAACAAGAAGAACAATTGGCGAAGAAAATGCAAGAAATACAACAGAAGCGCCACAACCCGAAGACCAAGAAAATGAACAAGCTGAATTACAACCTGAAGATCGAGCTCAGCAAGAAGAGCAGCTGATCGAAAACTCACCAGAAAACTATCAGCTTATTGAAAATCTGGCTATGGAAATGAGAAGAGCTGAAATAAAATACGAAGGTACAGATCCACTGTGTAGACCACCACTACCCAAGCTAAACTCCTCCAAAAAACTAGCAGCCACACTAGAGGTAATGATCAAGAGAATTCTACCAGAATATGTTGCAAGAGCAACATCATTAGAAGCTATACACACGGTAATATACTGTGCAGCAATAGCAGTAGCCAAATCAACTAGAGCAAAAATAAGGCAAAATGGTCACCAGGCAAGAGTCGAGCCCCGAATACCCGCATGGCAGCAAAGAATCCAGAAGAAAATAGAAGCGCTCAGAAGAAGTATTGGACAACTTCAATCTTACATAAGTGGAATTAGATCAGCAAGAGTACTACGATCTGTACAAGCTATAATGACTCAAAACAGGATCCACTCAAGACAAGATGCAGAAAATATCTCCCCACATCAAGGCCTTGACACATTAAAACAGAAACTGTCCGTATATGCAGGCCGTTTGAGACGATACAAAGCCAGTAATGCACGGAGACAAGACAACGCCCTATTCCAAAGATCGGAAAAAGCTTTCTACAGGAAACTAAATGATGGAGATAAAGAGGAGGGAAGCACCTATCCAACAAAAGAGGCAATATACCAATTCTGGAAGGATCAGCTAGCCAGACCTGCAAACTACAACGTTAACGCTAGTTGGATTCGTGAAGAAAATGTAATCTCCCAGAACTACAACGAGATGCAACACGAACCATTCACAGCGGCAGAAATATCCGCCATCACCAGGAAGTTACATAACTGGAAAGCGCCTGGCCCGGATGGAGTACATAATTACTGGATTAAGAAATTCTGGTGCGCGCATGAGAAACTGGCTGCATTAATTAATAAAACTCTGAAAGACCCCTTAAAGCTGCCGCCATTTCTCACCCAAGGAATAACGTATCTTCTGCCAAAAGACCGCAAAAATACACACGATCCATCAAAATATCGACCAATCACTTGCCTCTCCACATTATACAAGCTGATAACATCCTGTATTACTAAGAGAATTTCTTCCCACTGTGAAGGATACAACATTATAGCTCCACAACAGAAAGGGTGCACCAAATGAGCCATGGGATGCAAGGAACAATTAATAATTGATTCAGTCATCAGCAACCAAGCTTACTCTAAGCAAATAAACCTCTATACCGCCTTTGTAGATTACAAGAAGGCCTTTGACTCCGTACCGCACGAGTGGCTCCTTTGCATATTAAAGATCTACAAAATCGAACCTTACTTGATAAAATTTCTACAACACGCAATGTGGAGGACCAAGATTCACCTTAATGAGGGGACCACCAATATTTCCACCGACATTGTTCCAATAAAATGAGGAATATTCCAGGGTGATTCCTTAAATCCTCTGTGGTTCTGTCTGGCTATGAACCCTCTCTCCAACCGACTAAACTCCACAAGATATGGATTCGCTATCAAAAACGGCAACCAAGAAGCAAGTAGGGTTTAATCTTCTATATATGGATGATCTAAAACTAATGGCCGCTACCAAAAACCAAATCGATCAGATGCTTAAAATAGTGGAGGAATTCTCCAGTGATGTCGGAATGCAGTTTGGCCTGGATAAATGTCGTACTCTCACCATGATAAAGGGAAAAATACAGCAAAACCCGTTCGTTATGTAAGATGGTCAGGAGATTCAGGCAATGGGAGAAGACGAGAACTACAAATACTTGGGGATGAAGCAGGCTCAACGCATCAGTCATGCAGCGATGGGGACAGATATAAGGGAAGAGTTTTTTTAGAGAACAAAAAGGCTTCTGAGAACGAAACTGAACAGCAAGAACCTGTTCAAAGCAATTAACACCTACGCCTGCTCAGTTCTGTCCTACTCATTCGGCATTGTAGACTGGAGCGTGACTGACATCGAAGGGCTACAGCGCAAAATCAGAACCCAACTTACCAAAACACTCAAACAGCATCCAAGAAGTGCGGTAAAGCGGACCACTCTACCACGACATCAAGGCGGAAGAGGTCTGGTAGATATTGGGAAAATAATGGATCAACAAATAACCAACTTAAGGGAGTACTTCCGCAATAAAGCCCAAACTTCGGACCTACACCATGCTATTTGCGAAGCAGACCACTCTACTCCTCTAAGATTGAGGGATCAGAATGCCCCACAACACCACAAGACCAATGAAGAAAAGCTACAGATATGGAGGGAAAAACCTCTGCACGGACGACACCTGAACGAGGCTGCCCAGGATCACGTCGACAGTCTTGCGTCGAGCTACTGGCTCATCTCTGGACAGATGTTTCCTGAAACTGAGGGATTTCTACTGGCAATCCAAGATCAGGTCATACCAACTAGAAACTACCTGAAATACATAACTAGAGACGACTCAGTACAGGCAGATAAATGCAGATATGGATGTCAAACGGCAGAAACGATCCAACACATCACGGGCGGATGACAGATGTTTTCTGCAACAGAATACAAGGAGAGGCATGATGCAGTGGCCAAGATCCGACACCAGGAGTTAGCTGTGAAACTACAGCTTGTCCAAAATGAGAAGATCCCATATTATAAATATACACCACAGACAATCTTAGAAAGCAACCACTATAAGATGTACTGGGACCGGACTATTCTTACTGATCAGACGGTGGCCCACAACAGACCGGACCTTGTAGTGGTAGACAATAGGGTCAGGAAAAACGACTCTGATAGATGTAGCTATACCAAATAACAACAACCTTCTAGTGAAGCATGCTGAGAAAATAGCGAAGTATCGAGACCTCCAGGAGCAAATAAGAACACAGTGGAATATGGACAGCATCGAAACCATGCCGATTATTGTTTCAACAACAGGAGTAATCCCAAACAAGCTTTTGGAAAACCTTAGAACACTAGACGTACCTCAAGATCTCTACAAGGATATGCAGAAAGCAGTGCTACTTTCAACAAGCCGAACAGTCAAAAAGTATATGGGTAATCAAAGAAGAACCCCACGGGCCCAATAACACGGAAAGGGTCCCCACAGAGCTCAATCCTTTTAATATCGGTGATATCTGGGATGAGTGAATGCTCCCCGTAGAGGGAGTGCATGACAGGTCTCGCGACCTGTCAGAAAATCATATTATTATTATTACTATTATGATTAACGACGTTAAATTTCATATTTCAATTAAAATACCATATTTAATGATTAGATAGATGCCTTCAACGATTATTAGAGGACATTATTGCAAAACATCAAATCCAAAGCCTGTATTTTTTAATTTAAATAATTATTTATTATTAATAGTATCATTAACAGATATTTAAACTAGTTACCGTAGAATTTAATTTTTGACAAGCAGGCTTTGAAAACAAAAGATGCGTCTTTAAATACATTGTTGCTGTCACATTATTGTGACAAATTTTGTTGTTTGTCTCGTGATTACTTGCATTTTTCTAAAAATGAGAATTTTAAACCAAAAAGCATTTGATATTCTGGCAATTTATTTTGAATGTATGCAAAATCCAGTGGTTGCTGTAACAGTATATGGAGTAAGATACCCTTAAAGGGAACATTATGAGAGGCGAGTTTTTATTCGTCTTGCAAGGCGATTGCGAACAACAGGGAATGCCCATCGTCCTGTGTACCGTAGATGCGAAAGAAGTCGTAAGGAAGTGAACGTGATTCACGTTTTGGTGTATGTGCAATTTAATCCGCAAGTCAGCAAAAGAATAATTGCAGGAGAGTTAGGAATTACTCATAGTACCGTTTAAAGGATTCTAGCTGAACATAGGTATGACAAATTTGTAAAATAAAAATAAACTTGCTTATTTTAATTTTTTTTTAAATTTCACCCATACCATTTAGTACTTTTCCAGGCTTTAAGCGGTCAAGATTATGATCGCAGGTTAGATCATTGCCACTGGTTGGATAATATGATTTCAGAGAATACGGAAATACTTTTGCTTGTATTGTGGACCGATAAAGCTACATTTCGCAGTGATGGAGAAGTAAATCTGCATAATGTCCACTGCTGGTCACGTACCAATCTCCGATGGATGCAAGAAGTGCAACATCAGGGCAGATGGAGCGTTAATGTCTGATGCGGTATTGTGGGGGGAAGGATGATTGCCCCTTAATTTTTGAAGAGGTACCTAATGATGAAACATACCTAAATTTTTTAAGCAACATACTGCCGATTCTCTTAGAAGATGTGCCCCTGGAAGTTCGGCGTAACATGCTTTTCCAGCATGATGGATGTCCGGCACATTTTGCAGTAAACGTTCGTGAATATCTAAACAGAACTTCTCCTGGCAGGTGGATAGCAAGAGGAAGTTTATTTCTGTGGCCAGCAAGGTATTGTTTTATTACGCTTTGGTATAGGGTATGATATTTTTAACAGTAAAAATAAAAAACTCCTTGTTTATTAGGTTCTTATATTTATACAATATATTCCATTCTAGGTCATCCGACTTGTACGGATTTTTATTTTCGGGGGGAGAATAAAGGATATTGCTTACGTTACCAGGCCTACTAGAGAGAAGATATGATTCAACGAATAAGGACCGCTATTCATCCTAATTATTATTAATATTATTATTGTTATTAATAAAGATTTTAAGCTGGTAGGCGATTTAACATGGGTATGGGTAAATTGCTGTAGTTATATGTTTGGCCGTATCTCCGGTTGAAAAAGAATTAAACAAAGCTAATAGAAAAGTGCTATATTGCCTATTTGACTAGCACATATTTTAATAAAGAACATCTAAATATTTATATAATTATTATTAGACTATGTAAGAGTTTTAGAATATAGGTATAGTACAAAACTTTTCTATTTTTTATCAGAACAACAATCTAATGCAGAAATAATTATGGTTTCTGTCGTGAAATATCTGAATAAATTATAACTTAATCAAAATATCAAACTCTGGTAACAGGTCAACGCGTAGAGATTAAGGCAGTGGACCAGAAAAAGTAATTTAATTGACTCAGGTTCCACATAACCAAAAAATATTTTGTGTGTGTAGGTCAGGAGTGTGCTGATTGCTCATCAATAGCGAATCATTGTAAATGCGATTTTCAAGATAAATGTGTAACAGGGTGAGTCAACCTTAGAGTAAAGTTTATTATCTCATTTGTTTCGGGAATTACCAGATATCATTAAATTAAAAAGTTTTAGAGAATGTGAACGCTCACTCACTCACTATATGGGAACCAACGGACCAAATTCCCTACATACTAGGGTAGTTATTTCCAATAATGATAATAATAATGAATAATAAGTTCATGTATTCTTTCCTATTTTGTTTATAAATTAAATAATAAACCACCCTTTTTTTGTTTGGAAAATCCATGTTTGCTTGTGCAAGGAAGTTGCAAAACCCGAGAAATCCAAAGATCAGAGTCAATAGCCGACAACTCCATTTTATACTTATTTAAAATCTCGTAGTATTGTACTTTTCGAAAAAATAGGTAAACTTTTAAGTTTATGACCCTTTTTGTCAAAAAACTGCCAAATATTTTCAAAATAAGAAGACGGCAATATGTGAAATCAGTTTCTGGCGATTTACCAACATTTGACATCAATGGATTTAGCGGGTTTTGAAACTAGTGGATTTATCTCATATTAGAGTACTTTCCTCTACAAAGTACAAAGTTCACCTTATTCGTTCTTCAGCGAAACATTTTTGTGTGAATCGTAGAAATGAAATACTCGGTGGTCCAAATTTTCATAATTAATTTTCATTGAGTTTTTCGTTCTTAACTGTAAAGAAATAAATCCAATAGCAATAACCAGCGAGCGGAAAACTCTTCAAGCTTGAACAAAGTGCTAATAAATAACTTTTATATCGAAAAAGCCATTCAATTTTTTCACAACATTTCCAATGTGTAAGATCAAAAGGGCATTAAAATGTTTAAAGTAACTAAATTGCCAGTTGGCTTGATCGGTGATAAGAATAGGGCAAAAAAAAAGTTAGGAAGTGCTTTGATGTAAATCTGATTTCGGTTAAAGCCGATAAAATCGAAATTCGAAGCGGTTTATTCCTTTGGGGTATGGAAAAAGTTTTTATGTTCTACGAATAAAGTGGCATTTGTTTTCGTAAAAATAAGCCGCGGGGTTTAAAAAATACTTTTGTTTCGGTAAGTTTAAAGTAAGCTCGGATTGTTTAAAATGTAGAAAGCGTTTCAAAATATTGTGTAAAACTTATTTCGTACTTTTTGAAAAGGAAATTGGTTTGTTTTTGTTTCACCCATGTATAAAATTAAATAAAATATTCTACACGAGTTAAATTTGGAAGAAATTTTTTGAAGACCACGCCCAATATTCATTTTTCTCTACAAATCTAATAGTAAAATCTCTCAATAGCGACCACCCTCGGGGAATCAAATGTTGGTCGGTTAACAGGGGTGGCGGGTAAATAGAGAAAAATTAAAACAACTGGTCTGCTACAGTGTTTGTTTATTAATAAGTATCTACATATGTAAACAATTTTAAATATTTTTGTTTAAATTTATCAGAACTAAAATTAAACGAGATGAAGCCAATTTACCAATATATATATATACTATGCATACTAACATTCGTCGAGTTATAAGCAAAATACATTAAGTCAAAAAACAGAGTTTTTAGAAATTAAGCTTTTAATTTTTTTAATTTGTATTTTGTTTGGTAGTTTTAATGCGTGCTACTTTTTCTTATATTTTATATTGTCGTAATATTTTTACACATCTATTGAGTAATATGTCACAGTAGGAGTTTCGCTTTTTTAACGATTTTTTTCTTCAATTGCAGTGACTTAATGTGTTTTTAATGTAAGGATTGACTTAATGTGTTTTACTTGTATATAATTAAGAAAAACTGCGACTTCTAATCTTTTCTTTATTTAAAAAATAATATTATGTTTTAACAAGAACACAAGACATCTAATAGTTATTTACGATATAAGTGTTGTAAAGATTCATATTACAACACGAGATGTTAAAGTTGTTAAACGAGGCGTCAGCCGAGTTTAATCAAACATCGAGTGTAGTTATATGAATTTACAACAAGAATATTGTACAAAATTTTATCTACTTTCATCTATGAATAAAAATATTTGGCAAAAGGCATTTTTTTTTTAAATAAAAATGCACCTGCTATTAAAAATCGTTTTGTAAGGGCATCTATTACAGCACTAGTGCTGTAATAGATGCCCTTACAAAACGATTTACAGAACTGTAAAATTCATATTACTAAATGAAAGTAGATAAATATTATTACAAAATAACATTTTAGATAACGTTTCGGAAAGAAAATAGTTAATTATATGAAAAAGAAAACGATTCTAGCCATCCATTATTAAAAAATATTAGTCTTCTTATTCTTTTTCGTCAGTCATTTTCACCTCGTTCTGCGGTTACATCTCGAACAGAAGATGAATTGGGCAAATTTGTATACCAGGCATGAAGGGTCTCGGGAATAATATTCTTTTCGCAAAGCTTTAAGAGGTCCTTTTTTTTGGCAATGGAGATGGGTAACTGTTTTGTATATAGCTGTGGGATAGTTACATTTTCAAAATTACCCACTTTTCCCCTTCTATCTGATGCACGCCTTTCGAACCCAATGTGTAGCTTTTCGTACTCTGTGTTTATATTGAATCGTGTTTGGAAACTGCTTGTCATATTTAAGGCATTTTACTTTCAACCAGTTGACATTATTTCCTTACTCATCTTTCTTTCTGTTAAATTAAACAAGTTTTTTTTATATAGATCTAAAAATCGCCAAATAACAATTCTCGTGTTTGATAGGGAGACGGATCAGTGACACTTTTATAAGGCTGTCTTCTTGGCTTCGTTTCTTTTTTTCAACGTTTCTTTTCCAAGTTGAGGGCCTTGATGTGCTCCATCTTTGTCTCTTTTTACTCTTTCTTGGGTTTTCTTCGTTTGGAGTCCCAACTTTATAATTATATTTATTTATAACTTTTCTGTCGTGTTAGGGACTTTATTTTCGCTTTGAACGCTTGTGGAAGACTTAGCTAAAATAAAACCCATTATAATGTATAAATGCGCCAAGAAATGAAGCTTTAGAAATGTTAAAAGCAATCTTGAACAGTAAACGTGGTTATTTCATGCAATATAGTGTGCCTCAGTGGCTCGTATTTGAATGTCGTAGATGTTAGGGAAAAATAATAATAACTTGAAAATATATATGACTTAAATTATCTTAGATTCTGAAACATCATCGACTTTAACGAGTGTTAGCATTGAATAAGTTTTTTTCGCTGATGCTTTCTAAACATGTTTGGGAAGAGGATTCCAAAATAAAAATAATGAATTGTGTGACAAGAAGGAAATAATGAAAACTGATTTTATTGTTATGCAATATCATTGCATTCTAATTCGGTCAAAATGGTTAAAATTCATCCATATGCACACACACTCGCATACAGACGAACTTTATTTTCACTGAAATAATTTTTTCTCGAAATTTCACACAATTACTACTATGAGATATTTGAGAAAACAAAATTAAAAAGACATTTTTTTGGTACAGTAGCCAGTTAAAGTTAAAGTTAAGCATTAAAAATCTTTACAATTTTCCTCACTATTTAATAATATTGTAACTAAAACAGTATTGGGTAACTTACCTGTGCAATTATTTTGTTCTTTCTTCAATTCATTAAATATTTTATCAGTACGTCCCATTGTGTAATTTACTCTAATAAGGCATAAACGAAACTAACGCCGGTTATGAAAATTTCAATGCGAATCGGGATTTTTAACCGTTGGCGACCTGTCGGGCAATTGAATAAAATCCACTAAGTCGCAATGCCGCTTCACGTTACAAGTAATTTCTTCCAAAAAAAATCCACTAAGTCACTTAATGGGTTTTACCTGAACAAAAGTGATATTATTTCTGACTTAGTGAAAATAGTAATATGGGAAAAGATAGGCATAGATAAATCGAACGACTTAGTGGGTTTTGCCAGAACATAAAGTGTTAAAGTTCATGTAGCTGACGTAAATAACTCAATTTAAGAAAAAAATTACTTAGTGTGTTTTGCTTGTAAGCCGACGATATACTGTATGTTCTTATTTTTTAAAATAATCAGAAATTAATGATTGCTTTATATTTTCTATTTTATTTTTATAAAATTCAGATCCACATTTTAATAGCAATTAAGACATATTTGTAGACTTGTCAAAACTGTTAACGTTATTAAAAAAGTTTTCTAAGTCTCTCAAACTTGCGCAGGCTTCAGATAGGCTTGATATTTTTAACACTGGAGCAAGTTCAGGTTCCTCTTCCTCTATCTCAGAGTGGGAGTAGTTCCATCCGTTTCTTGGATCTCGTCTATACACTCGATGATAGTCAATTCTGCACTATCTGTTGGCAAATCATTACCAATCGAGGCATATTGTTTCAAGTTCACAAATGTGTCTTTAATGTTAGGAAACAGTTGTGCAAGCGAAATATTATCTTCTTCTTTGAAGTCGTCAATATTATCTGTATTACACATAAACTCGGTTTTAATAAAGCATTTTTTTTTTGTCACTGGGGACAGATTTCGCCAGGCCACCGAAACTTGTCATCTTTCAATGCATATGTTTTTGCTGCCAATGCACGATAGTAGAGACCTGTATCATCTGTATTAAATACGTCCCTTGGGGCATAATCTTTTAAAATGATCAATAGCCTTTCTTTCCAAGCAGTTACGTTTTCGATATTGATATCGGCTGATTCGCCATATACTTTCTTGAAGGTAATTTCGTGCCGACGACGAAATTTTTCTAACCGTCCATTTGATGCCTGGAAGTTATCTAATCCTGGACATTGAGCAGATTCGAGGACTTTTGCTTGAATTATGGGCCCGGATATTGGTAAGTGCTTGCTTCGCGCCTTATACAAAACCAGTTAAAAACAACTTGATCCACTGCCAGTCCTTGGGTTTTGGGAAATTTTCTTTCTTGTTCACCGTTGCCGCCTTCTTGAAACAAATCTTTAACTCCTTTTTTAATTTATAGCAACATAGTTACTTGGGTCTTACCCACTTTAAATTTTTCAGCCAATTTCCTGGTACTTAAACCTGTTTCTACACTTTCCTTGATTATTTCAATTTTTTCATTTAAAGAAAGACGTTTCCTGGTTCCCGCTATCTTCAAATATTCATGTTTGTCCCAAAACACACAAAAATTGTTCAAAACAGAACTAATATAAACAACTGATTTATCAGCCTTTAAAGGCAAATTGAGTGGATCCGCCTGCAATAAAATAATTAGTGTATGTACCTACATTTCTTAAGAATTGTTGGGTAGGGTTTTACTGCCACTAATGGAGGGTGTTGTTGCATTAATGTTTATTAAAAGTTCCGGTGATGAATGCCCGCGGTCGTTTAACGGAATGGTTCGTAAAGAGGAGTATAAAATAATAGGATTTCGATTTTTAAATATGGGGAATTTATAACCGCTCGTTGAACGCAGGTGGTCACTTTATAAAGACGGTTGCAAACAGAGATTTTACTATATTATACTATCTGTTGTCTATTTGACACTGGCTCGGCACTGCCAACCCGGCCGCCTTGAAAAGTCGTCACTGCAATAAGGTCCTATAAAGATTCGAAAAAGAAAAACAATCGGAAAATCACAACACCATGCTTCATCACCTTAGGCATTAAAATTGAACTAAAAAGTACAGTGATATGCTAATACAGACAACAAAGACAAAACTTATTACATGACATTAGGTATATGTTAATTAAAGTTTAGAAGTTTATGAGAATAAAAATTGCATTAAACAAATGTGCTAACCTTTTTTAGAGCAGACATTAATTAAAAGTACGAATTAATTTCCTACCATGAGGAAGAAAAAGCGCTAAACGCGACATTGTACAATACCGACACCGACATATAGTTAATTGCCTCCAGAAAGAGTAAAATTAATACTAAATATGACAAAACTTCCTGCCCTCTAGCTCCAGATAAAAAAAAAATGTAAATCCAATTACAATCCAAGAGTGTCTACATTTTTTTATTGAGCAAAATTAACAGTAATTCATTAAAATCTACAGTTGTCACTAGGGAAAATAAATTTGAACTGTTATGGGGTTAATTACACATTGATTAGCTTTTGATTTTTTAAGCTATGGCTATGTTCCATGCATTGCCATTGAATGACACGGAAAATTACGTTACCGTATAAGAAATTGTGGTTTTCAGCTGAAAAGGTCTATTTATTAAATGGGTGAAACACGTTAAACATAAAGTGAAGGTAATTTAGGATCACCCGTATTTCCGATACGGTAAAAAATAAATATGAACAACAGAGTCAACAACTAAGACGAGTAATGCAATTAAGTCGTCTTATTGATGAGGGTTGCCATTTAAAAAAAATTCAAAATGGCGTTGTATCTGTCAAATGTGTGAGCCTATTTATTTTCTGACATTAAATTTGGCTTCCTTCCGGGAAATTATTGGGGAAAGTTTAATTTATTTTTTATTATAGTCGGCAGGAAAATCGCCAATCGGGTGAGACACCAAAAAAAATTCCCTGTATACTCTTTGCAAAACACGAACCGATTCACGTCATACCCTTCGAGTGACGTCAGTTATCGACAGTGTTGCTAGCTTGTAATCAAAATATCCGAGTGAGGGAATTACACAGTTTTTTTTTGTCATAAAAACAAGATAAATATACAAAAATTTCCCATAGTTCATATATTTTAGGAGTTAAAAAACCCAAAGTCTTGGTCTCAAATTTTATAAAAGTTTTAATATGCTGTCGATAAGTTTATGTAGGTTACATGTTTCGCCTTCTCGGGCATCATCAGACCTAATCTAACAGTAAAAATGAAACATCTTTACAAAAATACAGTAATGGCGCTAAAATATGAAATTATGTCATAATTTATATCAGGTCTCTTTGGGAACTATGGACCGACTCTTTGTTCATATATTTGTTTACTGCATAATACCTTTTACCATCAACTTTAGTAGATCTAACACTTTTTTTATTTTCATCTTGCCAAGATCAACTAATGGTCCATTCTGAAAAATCCATGTTTCATTCAAAACGAATTGATACAAGAATACTTCCTTTCTTTAATATATTCTTTCAAAAGTATCAGTCGTTGGAAAGCTACATGGGAAAGTTCCATAAGCCCTCGTCTCGGTTCATCTTTTTACCATCCGAAGCCTATTTTCTTGAAGAGGCTTCTTAAAGAGTTAAGACAACCATCAAACAGTTCTCTGTCTTTAATTTCTAACTTAAATTTGTCAAAGTTACATGATGTTCTAAAAAATAATACAACTTACTTGTTTCGTAAATTCCATAAATAGTGTAACGGACAGAACTTATATCCAATCTTCACACATGTACAACTCTTTTTGAATTAGAACGTTTGTTTTAAGATGATTCTAATAATTTATTTTCCTGAACTGTTGTTGAAATTGCGCTTGCAGTGGAAATGTTCAAATTTAGGGCAGCTGCTACACGCTAAAAATTAGTAAAGTAGAAATAAAATATCTAGACCTTAACATACTTTTTAAATTTACTTCTCTGTACTGCTGTCAAGGGTAACAATGGGCCATTGTTGTCAAGTTCTTCCTGAAAATAGCTTCTTAGGGAAGCTATTAGCTCGTTGCACCGGTTATTTAAATGCTTCGGCATGTTTCACTAATAGTAAACAACGTAATCGACAGAGATATGTATGTGCACTTTTATTTCTCTTGATAGAACAGTTCTTTAATGCTACTTATGAAAAGCTCTGGAGTTTTTATTAAAAAATAGACGCACAGCAACACGGAACCACACAACAATTAACGTTAGTTTTCTATGAAACGTCAAACCAAGCCAACGAACTAGCTGCACCACCGCACCGTTTACAGTTCTGTTGCCAACTGTCGGCCAATAAAATTCAAATTATATTAATTTTTACAAGCTGAAATTAACAAAATATTGTTATGAGTGGGTTCGTATTAAAGAAGAATACTTCAAGTTTGTAGTACATTCAATATCGCATAAAGTTTTAATATGTTTTGCCCAAATTTAATTTCCTCGTGTTTTCTTACGGATTTACAATTATCAGCTGATTGATGACGTGTATCGGTTTTTGTTTTGCATCAACTATACATATATTGTAAAGATATTAGTGCATTTGTCCCCTTAGAGAACTCTCCGCAAGCGGTTCGTTTTCTAACATGTACTTTACGTGCACTGTATAAAATAATAATGCGTCCTGACTGACTCATTCATCATTGCCCAGCCCCAGTCGAAAATCTTCGACTTATAAACATTAAATGAGGAAATTGCCCCTCATGATGTAAATTTTTATATTACTTTCGGATGTCTGTTACGACCTTTGATTTTATTTTAGAGAAACTTCGGTCACGAAAAGAGACCAGACTTGTTGGGAAAACGTGTATCAGCACGTCAAAGAGAATATGTTGGTAAATGCTGTGTGCATGCGATTTGAATCTCTGCTATTTTTGTTTGCAAATTCCATCAGCGTTATAATTTGTGCGTCGCGACGGTACTTGTAAAATGTCAATATTGAGACGCGAGCTCCCTATTGGGCGATAGATAGGTTGGGTCGTATCGCGCGTCAGTCGAGAGAGAGATTCCAAGATGTCTCCATGAAGCAAGTGCTCTTAAGGCCTTTTTGGGCAATTAAGGGAATTTTTTTTAAGTAGAACTAAGCAGCTAGCGATTCCGCGTTATCTGACGTATGAGATTGAACTCCCTACGATACGTCAAAAAGCAATGAGTATAATATGAACGTTAAGTATCGACCAGTGTCTTTGTCGTGAATCCTTGTAATATGCTACCATAACGGCAGATGTAGCTTTCAAGCGACATCTCGTGACAATCAAATGCATCACCTGGCCCGTCTAACAAAATTCAGTCAGAAACGGAGAAGCAAACTCCTGCAAAGACCAGATGAGCCGGTCATTCTTACAAAAGTCGCCGCCAGGAGCGCAGGATTAAAAACCAATTCGGTATACCGAGTACCAACAATTAGAAATCTAAATGTCAGTTGCTTCCCCTCGCCGGATTCATCCATCTTTCAGGGTCTAGTAGACTCTACGGTGTTGCTTTCTTTCGTCGAATCCTATAGCCTCAATGACGAGCTGCTATACGGCGAAACGTGTCTGGGGATGAATCCGGCGAAGGGAAGCAACCTACCTTTAGATTTCTAATTGTTGTTTCGCCTATCACCACAGTAGGTAATCTCGATTACCTACATAGGTATAATACAGTTCCAGCTATCCAGTTAAGTCTTTGTTTAAACATTTTATTTAAAATATGTCCCCGAAAATGCCGCATAGCTCCACTACTGGGTACAAGCTAGTGGTGTTATAGAGGAGACAAATATTTTTGGAAGCCGTAGCTTCTAATTTTCAGAATTACCGCCATGTCGCTTGGGTCGTTTTATAAATCCCCTAGAGAAATTCAACTCTGTCCCATATACAATACGACAAGAATGGCCTTATAGCAATCAATTTTATTATATAAAAAAATGTAACCTTTAAATGTTATTGGTCGACTTAAGTGATAGATCCAATATTTATTTTTATTTATGACCACCAAAGTGGCAATGATCATTTTCTTTTCACATTTTATAGTCTATCAAAGGGGCAATAGAGTGACAAATTGCGTTTTTATGGTCTTTGCGATCTCTCTTGATATCCGCCTGATGTTTTTTTACTCTTATATAAACTGCTTTTTTTTATATTGAATTCACTAAAATTTCGAGCGAAAGAATACTGAAATATGTGACAATATAAAAGCCATCAAGAAACGTGTTGGATTTAAATAAGTAAATAATTTAAATGGTAATAGAATTCAAGTTACGACTAAGTAATATTACCATACAATGATGTTCCATTTAAAAACATATAAGTTGCTTATGTTCTCCGATGTTGCGATCGCTTTTGTTAATTTCTTGGTAAGTATACTGAGTAAAACCTTAAGACTCTTGTATTTATTTTTTGCTCTTTTTTTGTGGCTCTTGCTCGGGATAGGGGTCCAAATGTAAATGAAAACCATGGACCTATCATAGACACCCTGAATAATTAAATTGTTTAAGCTTAAAATATTTAGCGTGTTAAAAATTTGGTTTTATTAAAAATAACATGTTGGCAGCAAAATCTATAACTTGATTAAATAAAGAAAGTATAAAAAAATATAATCGACTTGAGTGACATTAATTTTTATTTACAGACGTTGCTCGATTGCCAATAATCGGGTTTTCATATTTTATAGACCATAAAAAAATGACAAATCGTCTTTTGTAGACCTTATAGTCTCACCGGATCTTATTATGGCTTTTTACTGTAGCGTTTATGATATGTGAAAAACTTATTATCTATTATTTTTAATAATTTTTTGGCCCTTTTCACTTCAAATTGTTCAGGCAATATGAATTGATTTTTTGTCACAATAAATATACAGATGTGTATTCCTTTCACCAAAATCTAATTTCTCTCTTAACTCTTTTTTTTTAATCCGTGTGGTTTTTATAAAGGTTCTGACCTTTCTTCTATCCGTGAGCGCTTTAATATATTGTTCTCGTACATTTTTTGTTGTGACAATGAATACACATTTTCTTAAATCCGTTTCAAGATGACTTATAAGTGTCCCAAATCAGTCCCACCATTTTATCTTGTTGAAAGTTGCATTTTAAGGTATTTTGCTGAATAAAAAACAAAACTCTTATCTTTCGTCGAGTGTTCCCCAGAATGAATATTTTTTTTTGCATATGTTTTTTTCAGGTCTGGGATTTTCTTTTTATATAATATGCTGTTACTTAAATGAACATTTAATAAAAATATGATTCATTATTATGGAACTGTTTTGTTTCTAATGAAATTCAGGTAGCATGTTCTTTATTGTAAATAAGATTAATCTTTCTATTTTGGTAGTATATATTTATATCTTTACCTTATTTAGTAATGTTCCCTTTAATTAAAAATTTAGGTGAGTACATAATATTATGATTCCTGTCTATTTTACTGACAGGTATAGGTTGATTAACCACAATTTCAAATTTTCTGTAATAAATATATACAGAGTGGCAAAAAAGTAGTAAGGACTGTAAATCTGGAATTACCTCGTATACGAAAGAGTGATCTATATGAAAGTTGTTCAGTAAATTATTCCCCACATTTCTACCTGCATGAATTTTTTTTGTCATTTCTGGTTTGGTTGCCATAGAGACCAACTTGCTTTCTTTAAATGGAACACCCTGCATATGATTGCATATTTGGATTTTACTGGGAAAGCTCTAAATTTTTTGTATTTCAAATTTTTACCTGCAAGAGTTTCCAATATAATGACAGCTCAAAAATGAAAAACTTCCCAATAATAATTATACTTACCTAATACCCAGTCAAGGTGTCAATTTTGAGTTCCTGTTTAATTTTCTGTTGTCTCATTTCTAATTTATTTACACCATGGTTCATCTGAATGAGAAACAACGAGTTGAAATTTTAATAATAAGCGGTTACGGAAATATGAAGAGATCGCAACATCAGGTTTGTCAACTTATCAATGAATAATATCCAAATAGGCTTCCAATAAATCAGTCAACGGTGTATCGAGTGGTAAAGAAGTTTCGAGAAAATGGCAGTGTTAGGAAAGCCGCTAGATCAGGTCGACCTAAAACAGCAACCGGGGGAGACAAAGCTTTGAATATCATGCTCTCAATACATGAAAATCCAACACAATCATCCAGGCCAATGGCAATGGATTTTAATGTGTCTCATCAGTCACTGAAAAATTTGTTTAAGCAGGAGAAAATGCATCCCTACAAGATAAAGTTGGTGCACGAGTTAAACGAAGACGATTTTGATAGAAGAGCTGAATTTTGTGAGCTGAATATGGAAAGATGCAATAACGATAATAACTTCGAAACAAATATCATTTTCTCAAATGAAGCTACTTTCCATTTAAATGGTATTGTTAATAGACACAATTATCGTTATTGGTCTGCTGAGAATACTCAGTGGTTCCAGGAAGGTCATTCTCAGAGGCCCGAAAAAGTAAATGTTTAGGCGGGTATAGTTGATAGACATATTGTGGTAACTTTTTTCATAGATGATAATTTGAATGGTAAAAAATATCTGGACCTCCTAAGGAATCACATAATTCCTTAGCCTACAAGCAAGTTTTTTAATTGTTTTTTGAATAATTTTTCCGTTGGTGTTTTTTTGATTTCAGCACTTAGCTTATTATAAAAGCTTACACCCTTATAGTACGGACTCTTTTCCGATAAGGTTAGACGATGGACAGGATAATTTAATTCATTAGTTCTGGTATTATACCTACGCTGATTTTGTACATGACATGTATTTTTGTTCTTATAAAAAAATAATACTGTTTCATAAATATATAGACCAAGAATTGTTAATATTTTCTTGGATTTAAAAACGCTCCTACATGATTGCAAATAAGACATGTTATATAATATCCTCAAAATACGCTTCTGTATTACAAAGATTTTTTGTAGGTATCTTAGATTTTCCAGCTCAAAAGATAATACCAAATCTAACGGATGATTCGAAATTTGCAAAATTCAGCGTTCTTTTGGCGGTTTCATTTAAATATTTTGAAACAATACGGAGGCAATAACAAGTTTTATTAAGTTTACTACTAAGATAATCAATGTGTATTGACCAATCTAAAAATTCATCCATATGAATACCAAGAAATTTTGTACTCTTTTGTAGGGAGAATTGATTTCCATCTATTATAACTGAATCAGGTATTTCCCGTCTATTAGCTTATTTATTTCAAACCGCCTCTTACATTTTTTGAAGCTACTTGCAACATTATTTACTACATCATCAATTTGTTCGCCTACAAATTACAATACGGATTGTTGATTTCAAAATTTAAATCATTGACAAATATTATAAATAAAATTGGGCCTAGTATATTATATATATATATATATATAGTCCTTTGACTTAAATATGAATCTAACCACTTTAGGGCATTTCCCCTAATGCCATACAGATTAAGTTTTTTTAGAAGCAGACCTCGATCTAGACAATCATACGCCTTTGATACATCCAGAAATATCCCCATTGCCATGTTGCCGTCCTCGAGATTTCTTAAAATTGCCCGTATAAACTAAAAAACAGCTGTTTGCGTGAATCTTCCCTCGAGATATCCATGCTGGTTATCCGAAAGAAGATCGCCCTTCCTCATAAATTCAATCACTTGATCGCAGATCACCAATTCAAACAACTTTGAGAAACCCGGAAGTAGGTTAATTGGCCTATATAATTGTCCAGTGAATCCTTATCTCCTTTATTTTTATATAACGGTTTAATTAACGCATTTCCACGAAAAAAGTGGTATTTTGTAAAAAAGTGTTTTTAATTTTCTATATTTTTTGCTAATATATGTCGCGAATAGAAAGCGAAAATACGCGTAGGAATAGCATGCCAAGAACTTATCAACGTGAAATGAGCGCTGCTGGAAAAAAATCCAGCTTCAAAACAAGTCATTGTCGCTAATTAGCAAAATTATCTTTAATTATTGTTCAAACCTTATACTTTCAAGAAATACACTTTGAAGATACAAAATACAACCTTTTTTTACAAAATAACCTTATTTATTTATAAGCATATAATTAATTCTAGTGGACAAATTGCGAGCGGCGATGAACAGTTCAGGTTAGTTACCAACAAAATCGAGAGAAAAGGTGAACAGATTGAAGTTTTGTTGAAACCACACGATTTGAAAAAAAAAACATTGTTCGAATAATTTTCATCATCAAATGAATGAAAACCTTTCTCGACAAAAGAAAACGTTTCTATTTATTTATTTTGTATTAAAGTCAACAAAACTATTGCTCGGATGAATTGAAATGTAACAAGAAATATTCAACCCAACAGTCACAACCTAAATGAAGTTTAAAAATCAAAATCATAATAAGATTCAAAGGTTGTTAAAAATCGGAGCATCCTCAAAATAGACCTCTCGAGCCAAGTTTAAACTCAAAAACTGCTTTAGGCCCCAAAAGTTTTCTTCTTTGTCGCTTGTATACTTACTGTTTTTTCTTTACCTAAACAATGTCTCTCTTGGGTCTAATTTACTGAATAACATTTAGCACTCTAGCCAAATAACAGCAACAGCAAGCGTAAAAATCTCCCCATTAGCACAAAGTTTTTGTCTTTCAAGTCACAAAGCCAACGCAGGAAATTTAATTTCTTTTTCTGATTACTTTTCCTTTCCCAATCAACATTTTATTAAAATATTTCATGTTATTTGAGCTTAAATTTAAAAGCAAAAGCTACTCTTGATATCTCTTTGAATGGGGTAAAAATTTAAAATGTAATACGAGCGAGGAATTGCTAACGAACTGATTACCATACTTGTCCTTTAAAAAGAGTGGACTATCAGGTAGAAATAATGTATACGTTGCATCTTGTATTCATTACCGGAACTCAAAAGCAGCCAAGAATATTAATGTATTATTTATTAACAGTGTCGATACAAACTTACTTTATGATCTAAACTAATCTACTAATTGTATTTAATGTGGATTATACAGTGAGAGCAAAAAGGTTGGAACAAATTAATTTAAAATTTAACCTGTAACTTTTCGAAAAAACGCTCGGACCCGTCGATTTTTATTTTCTAAAGGGCATTTTCTAAAATAATTTTCATTTGTACAGGGTGACTAAAAAAAAAGATTTCATGTGACCCTCTCATTTTTATTGAAACCGCCATTTTTTATTTTATTCTTGGATTCTCCGTAAAATCTTGATCACATTTCATGTATTGCAACTTATTTATTTTTATTAAAACTGTAAATATTAAGAGTTAAACATAATTAAATTTATTAAAACCGTTAATATAAACTTATATCACTTTTCTGTATGTGCGGTTAGATCCTGATCATTTCAATTCCTCTAAAGACGCCTTCTCAAACATTGCCAGGTAACCAGTTATACACCACCTGCATGGTCGTAAGTCACGCTACATTGTACCTTTAATTTTAATGGGGTTTTTGGCAGATTTTTCCCCAAATGCCAAACGCATTCCAATTCACGATTTTTATAAACATTGTAATCAAGCCTAAAAGTCATGCGAAAGCAACACTTAATTAAAAACACCCGTAGAGGCTCCTGTCGGTACGTGAGTGGAGTGAGGAAAAAATTCAAACACATTTTCACCCTTAAGGGTCTTGCCGCCGACCCGCCGGGGCTGCGCCCCCGGTTTTATAGGCGCTAGGTAGGATAGTGAACCGGTGTGGTAGCTGCGCTATCACACCGGGGGAGATTGTCTCTAGTGGCCTAACCAAGAAAAACAGGTGAAATGTGAAAATATTTCTTAGAATAATAAAGAAGTTTTAAAATTAAATTAATTAATTAGTTATACACGACACGGCTCTAAAGGTCTCGAGTTCGTATCCAGTCCGATACAGTTTTTTTTTTTTTTATTTTTTTTTTAATAATAAAAAAACGTAGATCGGCTCTAAAAAATGGATCCCACCTGTGTTAGCACTTTTTTTAGCAGGTTTTGTTTTTATTTTAGTTATCGTTCGTCTTTTTACACATAATTTCAGACAGTAGGCGTGGTTAGAGGAACTGAAATGATCAGTATCTAGCCGCTTGTCTTTTCTGTTATCTACGTTACTTAACATTGACGCTGATTCCCTATCAAAAGTTTATTTAAACATTCGTATAAAATATTCTATTAAAAGTAATTTTTTTAACTCTAAAATGGCAAGAATAAAAGAAAAAGAGCGCATAGAAATTCTAATGATGATCGACTATGAAGACAGGATGCGTACTCAAATGAAGGTTTGCGAATTGTTTAACAATAAATACCCAAATAGAGCGCCGATATCTCGATCAACTGTAAATAAAATCGAAAAACAATATAGAGATTTGGGCCATGTAAGAGATAATTATGCAAAGGGCCGTCCCACTATCTCAAAAGAAGTGCAGTTGAATGTGTCATTATCCGTCCAAGAGAACAATCATAAAGTTAGTAGCACTATTGCTGACGAGAACAAAATTAGTCAAGGATCTGTATTGAATTATTTATATTATAAAGTCCAGTTAGTTCTTGAACTTAATGAGGACGACCCCGATAGAAGAATGCAATTTTGTGAAATAATGATGAGAGATGTATAGTTGATCTTCAATTTTCACTAGAAATTTTATTCTCTGATCAAGCAACATATTGCCTAAACGGAAGTGTGAATAAGCAAAATTTCCGATATTGGGCTACAGAAAACCCGCATTGGATAATGGAGTGCCACACGCAATATCCCCAAAAAGTAAATGTCTGGACAGAAATTATTGGAAATAGAATTTTGGGTCCCTTCTTCTTTGACGGCATCTTGACCGGGGGAAGATATCTAGAATTTCTAGAATTTGATTTGATACCTGCTCTTGCTGTGTTATATTCAAATCGAGAAGCTCCTGAGATTCCCAATGATACCTTATGGTATCAACAGGATGGAGCACCTGCCCAATATACTCGCCCAGTGCGTGAGTATTTTGATACTGTTTTTCCTGGAAGGTGGATTGGTCGAAGGGGTTCAATAGAATCGCCGGCGCCGGCCAGATTCCCTGATTCGACCCCATTAGATTATTATCTGTGGGGATACCTAAAATCTAAAGTTTATATCAACAGACCGAACAATATTGACGAAACGAAAAAGAGAGGAAATAAGATTGACAGAACCCTTAAATAGTGCACAATGTTTTGCAAGAATTCGAACATCGCCTCGGATATTGTCAGGACGTTGCTGGTGGTCAATTCCAACATTTAATAAAGTAATATTTTATAATTTTGTCATTGAAACATTTAATATTTAAAATTAAATAAGTAGGTATAATCTTCCCAATTAAATTGATAATATATAACAACTTAATTTAGGCAAAGGTTATAATACATGAGGTGTGATCAAAATTTTACGTAGAATCCAAAAATAATTTGTTTTAATTTAAAAAATTAAAGGGTCACATGAAATCTTTTTTTTTTGAGTCACCCTGTACAAATGGAAATGATTTTAAAAAATGCCATTCAAAAAATAAAAATCGACGGGTTAGTTTTTTCGAAAAATTAAAGGTTGAATTTTAAATGAATTTGTTCCAACCTTTTTGCTCTCACTGTATGTATACCTCTATATTCAGTTGAAATTGAAATTATCGAACTAATTAACTTTACAAAAAAGATATTAAATGTTAACACAGATTATGTACCAAAGTGTGTTTGTTTAAGGTAGTAGCATATAAATACGACTGGGATATAGTTGGATACCACGCGCCTACCCACGTTATTTTTTTGTTTTATTAAGCAGTGAAATACTCTCTAACAAAAAGAATATTGAACCTAACCTAACATATGCTTGCACATTGCGAAAGTATAGATAAGAAATATTATTTATATTATTAGACGAGAAATATTCTATATCCGTACTCTTAGAGTAAAGTTTTTATTAGTGATGACTGATGACTTAACTTTTAAAAATGTAAAAAGTCAGTAGCATATTATTTTTAATTTTCTTAATCTGCTAAAAATAATAGCTCACAATTTATACTGGGTCTCCCAAAAGTCCCGCATAAAATTAATATCAATTAAAGGAAAACGATCTAGGAAAAATGCTCGGATCCGTAAATTATTATTTTTATTTGTGTAGTTGTCACGTCTTTGACAATTTTTTTAAATGAAATGCCTAATTTTTTATTAGATTTAAATATTTTTTTGCCTCACACAATTTAAAACTTATGATACTCCATTTGTCACCGATTTATACAATTTCTAGCAATATGATTCACATATTTTTTTTTTAGTACTACATTTTATTTAGCCAATGTTGTTAAATTACTTGCATATTCAAAACACTAAAACTAAAAGACGATGTTAGGATATTCTTAATGGGTAAACAAAATAATCTATATATTTACACAATTTATAGCAATATGATTCACATATGTCCTTTCTTAGTATTATATTTTATTTAGCCAACATTGTTAAATTACTTGCATATTCAAAAAACTGAAACTAAAAGACAATGTTGAGATATTCTTAATGCGTAAACAAAAGAATCTGCAACTAAATATTATTTATAATTATTGGGGACAAAAAAATTGTACAAATGACAATCCCCTAAGAAAGTAACCTAATATGTTTCTATGTTGTAACTCCCTGTTTGATTCTTTTGACTGTAACTTTGATATGTGTAGACTGTTAGACCCTGTTCATAATCTCCAAGACACCTGTTTTAATTTAATAAAGAAAATACAGCTTGTAGTTGTTTATTATTTTATGGTATTAACTTAATTCTAAGGTTTTATATTTGGCCTGATGATGCCAGAAATAGTGAAAAAGATTTGCCGTACGGGTTTACAAACCCAACTATAAGGCAGAGATAGAAATATCTACGATATAGAATATATGTATATAGTTAGAACATAGCAATTACCGCAGTTACAATGCATACATATTACATAAAATTAGATGCCTAACCTAAATAGAATAAAAAGAAGAAACAAAACGAAAAAAGAAAAAAAAATCCATATTTCATCAAATGCGAGACATTGCCACTACAGAGGAGTTAAAAAGTCAATGTCACATGAACTATTATACGTGTTACACATTAACTGATATAGGGAAAATTTTAAAAAATTTGTACGAGGCGTAGGTACATAAAAACAACTATTATTTCGGCTATTTCAACGAGGTATAACAAAATTTATCCTTCTTAATATATCAGGACAGCTTCTGTTAGCATTAAGAATTTTATTTCTGACCGGTATATTATTAGCTTATAACGTCTTAGTTACGCGGGAATTATAAGGGTCATAACTCCCTTGGGATATTAAGAAAAATTTGACATAAAATCAAACGATTGACATCTAATGTCAATTTGATTGTCATCTATTGAAACATTTATTCCACTTTAAAAATGAACAAAATGTTACTAAAATCGGTCAGAAATAAAATTATCTATGTATCACTGGAATTATAAGGGTCTCAATTACCTCGGGCAATTGCTGTCCCTCGGGCCAAAGGCCCTCGGGACGTAAACTTTGCCCTCGGTAATTAAGACCATTATAATTCCCTAGATACATAAATAACTATTAATTAGGGGAGTTAGATAATAGTTATTTATGATGTAAGTGTTAAAAGTACATTTTTATGGCACCACAAGAGTGCCTTAAAAATACTTTTAACACAAATACCATACAATTTTTTTTTCTACAAACGGCAATAAAAAGCATACAATAATTGAAAATTAAATGTTTATAATCTCTTACATCCAGGTAGTTTCTAATAGCATCGTATATTTATATTAAATTAGTTCACATTTGTCAATAAAACCTAGCAACCATCATTGTTGGCTGATTAGTTTACAGAAAAATTGAAAATTTGAAAGGTTCTGTCAGTTTTATTGAAATGCTAGCGCTGGCTGTTGTGATTTGCCAAAAATGGAAGAAATACAAGAAATCGATCCACTTAAAGACACAGAAGAAGCTGCTAACAGAGCTACCTTGGATTTACTGCCACGAAAATTAAGAATTCAATATGAGATTGCTCATAATAAATTTATTAAATGGTGAGAAAACAAAGGCGTTTCTGGAAACTATTCCGAAAACATATTCTTGGCCTATTTTGAGGGAAAGGCAGAGGTATGGAAGTCTTGTAAGTAAGTCGTGTAAATAACGACGTAGATATCAGAAAACATTTTAAATTGATTGCCTACTTGAAGCGTCAAGAAGAGGGTTACCGGGCCAAAAAAATCAAAACTTTTTACTAGAGACCAAATTGAACAGTTTCTGAAGTGCGCACCGGATGATGAGTACCAAGGTAAATGTACCAGAAATCCGCTCGGAATTAATACGTTCGGAAAACTTCCTGCTGCTATAGCAACATTTCTCCAACTTCCAAATTCAACACTCTATACGGGGCTCTACTTTCGCCGTTCCTCTGCGAGCTTACTGAAGCAAATTTGACGACAATTAAGCGGCATGGAGGATGTAAATCCTCAACCGTTGCAGAAGGATACATCGTGGATTCCTTGGAAAATAAAAATTCTATTGCTCGAAAATTGCTTACAGTACAAACGACATCAGCCGATGATGCTTCAACATCAACTGGACATGCTGCTATTTCTGTTTAATCCTCCTCAACCGCGAACAGCAGAACTGAGGAAGAAATTAATTTTTCAAATTTTTTAAATTGGACTATTAATATAAGTGTAAATAAATAAAATAGAAATGTTTTTTGACGTTCTTTTGAAAAAACTGACATTTTACTTTTAACACTAGTGCCTTAAAGTAACATTCTTAAGGCTAGTAGAGAGTGTTAAAAGTTCAATTTTTAACACGTTTGTAGAAAAAGGTATTTATGCCGTTCTTTTTGTGAGCAAATGTTAAAGTTTTTAAGCAGCTGATGGTGCGGATAGACTCAATTGAGCTAGAGTTATCCATCATTAAAGTTTGCTCTCTGAAAGTTGTAATAGTTCTGAAAATTGATTTGTTATTCTTGTTTGTAATTTACTGAAGAACAGTGCTTTAGATATATCGACAAGGCAGAATGGTGATAGCCCTCGGCCTTCTAAACTATACAACACTCACTGCTATTAATAATTATATCCAAAATCCTATTATTTAAATTCCTGAAATTACTACCTTGTTTAAACTTAACGCAGTTCAGGAACGAGTTTAGGGTATTATATTAGACTGTGCCCAGCTTGAGTATTAATAAAATTTAAATAATTAGCTATATTAAAATCTCCAACAATAACTATTCAATGGATGTAGCCGTTACTTGATGAAGATCCATTATAGAAACTTGATAGGAAAAATACAAAATGTATAAATCTTCACTTATATTATTTATTCCACACTATAACAATTGTTTCGACACACAGTGTTGTAACGAAATAAAACTTATTTCGTCACACTGGATTTTAGTAAATCCCTGTATTGGATTTTAGGTATTGGCGCTGCCATCTATGGATAACTCTGCATACTGCAGAATATCGATTCTTTAGACGAACTGTAAATTTGCCGTTCTATAATATAGATTTCTAGGTTATTCTTTAATATAGATTATCGATCCCTTACATTTAATTTAGTTGATAGTGTCTCCGTAGATAGAAAGGCTCTACTGGGAGGTTAAAGTTCTTTTGACTTTCACTTTCGTTTTTATCCTGTTACAGGTATGTCACGCTGAGCTGTTGTTTTCAATAAATTTATATTTTATCTGGTATTAAGTATGTAATTGAACTAATTGAACCATAAATATTACTTTCTATAAACCCATGACCTTTTAAGCTATTTTTGCATGAACTAGGTTCCACATTTTTATGTTTTAACAAAAATTAAACACAATACATGCCGACCATCATGGCGTCATATTTTAATAATCTCCATTCATCTCATTTACCCTTGTAAAATATAATGTTTTTAATGATCTAAAAGCATCATCTTAATAGACAGAACACAGTAAGAATATTATTTCCTCAGTAAGTTTGAATTTCAATCAATATTTTAATAATTTTGCATTCAATTTGAATATCTTTTTAAGTCAATCAACAGGTCATGGTTTTGTGTGTTTTTCTTCATCAATTAATATCTAAACTCTCAATTTAACTTTATTTCTCGGGATTCTGTCGTTCTTATATGTTTTAGCAAATATCGTTGGCCAGTTGGTGGTTTATTTAAGTTCTTGACGAACAGTGGTGAAAACCAGATATAGGGTAAACCTGGCTGGACCATTTACAAGGAAGCCGACAGATCCAGGCTCTACAGAACTGGTAACTGACAGAATATCCAAGGAAGCTGATATCGAGGAAAGCAGGTGAGTTTTTCTTTTGTTTCTAATCAGAAACCTAAATTGAATTTTGTCGGAAAGCTCACCTAGTTTCTCTCAAAGATATCTGTCAGAAATCAATTCTAGTTTAACATTAATTTCTCTTAAACTTCTTACTTCTTACTCAATTAGCTGGACATGCTTGTACTGGAGGGATAATACCTTAAGTCACATTGTATATAAAATTTCTCTTGTACCATATCTATATCTTGAATCTATCTTGTACATATTTTACCCTGGGTGTCATAAGACATTAGTCTGGAACACCAATATCGCGTGGTGACGAACGCCTGTAGCTCGTTATACCACATTTATCTATCTTGCAAACGATTGTCTTTTGCTCGTTATGCACTATCGTACCTGCACAAAGTTACAAATACTTTTGAGTGCATTTATCTTTCTTGCAAACGATTGCCTTGTGCTCGTGTTGTATATCGAATCTACACAAAGTTGTGGATGCTTTGAAAGCAGTATCTTCTACTAGTTTGAATATCTGTATTGTATATTTGTACACTTTGTAGTATTACAAGTTCTCTTGTACTGTATCTTGAAATTATCTTGTTCGTATCTTACCTTGGGTGCCATAATTAAGACATTAGTCTGGTACGCCAATATCATGTGGTAACGAATGTCTATAGCTCGTTAAACCGCATTTATCTTGCAAACGATTGCCTCTTGCTCGTGTTGTATATCGTACCTGCACAAGAGTTGGAAATACTCTTGAATGCAGTTGTCTCTCTCGTAAACGATTGTCTTGTGCTCGTTTATGCATTATCGAACCTGCACAGAAGTTACAAATACTTTTGAGTGCAGCATTTTCTTTTAGTTTAAATATCTGTATGATATATTTGTACATTTTGTATATTAATTACTTAACTTTTATCTTGTTGGCACAATATATGCTTCTTTTGGATTAACTTAAAACTTAGATACATTTTAAGTCAATAAAATCATTTGTTTTTCGTACTACTTAAACACGAAAGAAAATTTGTTTTTGACCTTATGTTATTAAACATAGTTATTTCATTTCCTAATTTAAAACTTTATGCATATTCACTTGAGTAACAGGGAGTAAAAACATCCTGTGACTATAGTATAGAAATTTAAGTTACAACTGGTACTGTTTACCATAAAGATTCATTTTCAAACCTTTATTGCATTAATATTTGCTGGTCTAATGCCACTTTTCTAACATTACATGTAAACAAGCAAACCTGAGGCTGACAAACTGACAAGCTCATCAGATGTCATTACTCCTATCAATCGCTGTCACAAGAATTCAAGTCTAATCAAGTCCTGACATCTTCCTCATCGTTCTCCATTGCTGAAGTCTATGCATGGAACACCTTCTCCATTGCTGAAGTCTATGCATGGAACACCTTCTCCGTTGCTGAAGTATATGCATGGAACACCGAACACCTCATCGAGACAACTTACAGGTGAAGAGGACAGAATTTGGACACACCTCATGGAAGACAATGCAGAGCTAAGTATTTGTCAGTCAGAAGGGCAACTTTGTAAAGACCAGTAGACCATTGCTATATTTTCATTTTAATTTTCACCTTTTTATACTGTAAACTGTTTCCTCAGAAACCAATCTCAACAATCATCATTATACAAGTATAGTTTAATAAACTACTAAGTATTTTTAAGATTTTGTATTATTTCTGGTAGGATGGCGCCCTAAAAAAAATTTGTCAGATAATAAGATAAACCCACACCTAACAACAAAAAAAAAAGATCTTTAGCCGAGGCACTCAACATCATTTGAACAACTATCAATAACGTTACAATCGCATCCAACGTGATCGTTACAATGGCGCCCAACGTGGGGCTCTGAATTTGCTTGTATGAGGTTGGTACATGAGATTTGCCAAGTCACATTTGGTGTAATGCAATGCTGACTTAAGTCCGTTTTCCATCTTAGTTTTTGGTTTTATACATTTCTATTCAGGATCCTTATTCCATGCAAGCAATTCGGGGTGGCTTTCTTCTGCTATTGGGGGTGTCCTAGGTTTGCGGATTGCAGGGCAGTTCCTGGAATACTTTCGTATATGATTTTCTGTGCTAACATGCTTATTTTAGGTTTTTTTTTTGAAAAGTTTGTCAACGAGTTACCAAACTTTTCTTACCGGGTTAATGGGGAATGTAACGAAATAAAACTTATTTCGTCACACTGGATTTTAGTAAATCCCTGTATTGGATTTTAGGTATTGGCGCTGCCATCTATGGATAACTCTGCATACTGCAGAATATCGATTCTTTAGACGAACTGTAAATTTGCCGTTCTATAATATAGATTTCTAGGTTATTCTTTAATATAGATTATCGATCCCTTACATTTAATTTAGTTGATAGTGTCTCCGTAGATAGAAAGGCTCTACTGGGAGGTTAAAGTTCTTTTGACTTTCACTTTCGTTTTTATCCTGTTACAGGTATGTCACGCTGAGCTGTTGTTTTCAATAAATTTATATTTTATCTGGTATTAAGTATGTAATTGAACTAATTGAACCATAAATATTACTTTCTATAAACCCATGACCTTTTAAGCTATTTTTGCATGAACTAGGTTCCACATTTTTATGTTTTAACAAAAATTAAACACAATACATGCCGACCATCATGGCGTCATATTTTAATAATCTCCATTCATCTCATTTACCCTTGTAAAATATAATGTTTTTAATGATCTAAAAGCATCATCTTAATAGACAGAACACAGTAAGAATATTATTTCCTCAGTAAGTTTGAATTTCAATCAATATTTTAATAATTTTGCATTCAATTTGAATATCTTTTTAAGTCAATCAACAGGTCATGGTTTTGTGTGTTTTTCTTCATCAATTAATATCTAAACTCTCAATTTAACTTTATTTCTCGGGATTCTGTCGTTCTTATATGTTTTAGCAAATATCGTTGGCCAGTTGGTGGTTTATTTAAGTTCTTGACGAACAGTGGTGAAAACCAGATATAGGGTAAACCTGGCTGGACCATTTACAAGGAAGCCGACAGATCCAGGCTCTACAGAACTGGTAACTGACAGAATATCCAAGGAAGCTGATATCGAGGAAAGCAGGTGAGTTTTTCTTTTGTTTCTAATCAGAAACCTAAATTGAATTTTGTCGGAAAGCTCACCTAGTTTCTCTCAAAGATATCTGTCAGAAATCAATTCTAGTTTAACATTAATTTCTCTTAAACTTCTTACTTCTTACTCAATTAGCTGGACATGCTTGTACTGGAGGGATAATACCTTAAGTCACATTGTATATAAAATTTCTCTTGTACCATATCTATATCTTGAATCTATCTTGTACATATTTTACCCTGGGTGTCATAAGACATTAGTCTGGAACACCAATATCGCGTGGTGACGAACGCCTGTAGCTCGTTATACCACATTTATCTATCTTGCAAACGATTGTCTTTTGCTCGTTATGCACTATCGTACCTGCACAAAGTTACAAATACTTTTGAGTGCATTTATCTTTCTTGCAAACGATTGCCTTGTGCTCGTGTTGTATATCGAATCTACACAAAGTTGTGGATGCTTTGAAAGCAGTATCTTCTACTAGTTTGAATATCTGTATTGTATATTTGTACACTTTGTAGTATTACAAGTTCTCTTGTACTGTATCTTGAAATTATCTTGTTCGTATCTTACCTTGGGTGCCATAATTAAGACATTAGTCTGGTACGCCAATATCATGTGGTAACGAATGTCTATAGCTCGTTAAACCGCATTTATCTTGCAAACGATTGCCTCTTGCTCGTGTTGTATATCGTACCTGCACAAGAGTTGGAAATACTCTTGAATTCAGTTGTCTCTCTCGTAAACGATTGTCTTGTGCTCGTTTATGCATTATCGAACCTGCACAGAAGTTACAAATACTTTTGAGTGCAGCATTTTCTTTTAGTTTAAATATCTGTATGATATATTTGTACATTTTGTATATTAATTACTTAACTTTTATCTTGTTGGCACAATATATGCTTCTTTTGGATTAACTTAAAACTTAGATACATTTTAAGTCAATAAAATCATTTGTTTTTCGTACTACTTAAACACGAAAGAAAATTTGTTTTTGACCTTATGTTATTAAACATAGTTATTTCATTTCCTAATTTAAAACTTTATGCATATTCACTTGAGTAACAGGGAGTAAAAACATCCTGTGACTATAGTATAGAAATTTAAGTTACAACTGGTACTGTTTACCATAAAGATTCATTTTCAAACCTTTATTGCATTAATATTTGCTGGTCTAATGCCACTTTTCTAACATTACATGTAAACAAGCAAACCTGAGGCTGACAAACTGACAAGCTCATCAGATGTCATTACTCCTATCAATCGCTGTCACAAGAATTCAAGTCTAATCAAGTCCTGACATCTTCCTCATCGTTCTCCATTGCTGAAGTCTATGCATGGAACACCTTCTCCATTGCTGAAGTCTATGCATGGAACACCTTCTCCGTTGCTGAAGTATATGCATGGAACACCGAACACCTCATCGAGACAACTTACAGGTGAAGAGGACTGAATTTGGACACACCTCATGGAAGACAATGCAGAGCTAAGTATTTGTCAGTCAGAAGGGCAACTTTGTAAAGACCAGTAGACCATTGCTATATTTTCATTTTAATTTTCACCTTTTTATACTGTAAACTGTTTCCTCAGAAACCAATCTCAACAATCATCATTATACAAGTATAGTTTAATAAACTACTAAGTATTTTTAAGATTTTGTATTATTTCTGGTAGGATGGCGCCCTAAAAAAAATTTGTCAGATAATAAGATAAACCCACACCTAACAACAAAAAAAAAAGATCTTTAGCCGAGGCACTCAACATCATTTGAACAACTATCAATAACGTTACAATCGCATCCAACGTGATCGTTACAGTGTCTTCGTCAGATAGTAGAAACTGAATAACAAATTATCCTTTTACAATATAGAGCACACTCCCAAGTTTAGGTACCCTAATTTATGCTTAACAATAGAATTATGTTATTAAGGTATAAAACTTAAATTATGAATACACACCTTTTCCTAATTATTTTTACAAATTTATTATTGAACTATTGTTATGATTACATCTGGAAATACAGCAGCCGGTATTTTCAGATGTAATCATAACAATAGTTCAATAATATAATTTGTAAAAATAATTAGGAAAAGGTGTGTATTCATAATTTAAGTTTTATACCTTAATAACATAATTCTATTGTTAAGCATATAGGGTACCTAAACTTGGGAGTGTGCTCTATATTGTAAAAGGATAATTTGTTATTCAGTTTCTACTATCTGACGAAGACACTGTGTGTCGAAACAATTGTTATAGTGTGGAATAAATAATATAAGTGAAGATTTATACATTTTGTATTTTTCCTATCAAGTTTCCAACAATAACAAAATTATTAATAAACAGTATAATATCTAGTACTAATATGTAACACATCCAGTACGACGTTACAAATTAATACCTTTTATCCCTAAAACAATAATACGAAAAAATATAAACCGATTTCTCGACCTTTTAAATCGAATTTCGATTTGGCTAAAGCCGATTTAAATGAATCCATCGTTAATCTTTTTTTTTGTTTCCAAAGTCAGCTTATAATTTAACAGCTACGGTTGCGGTTGGTTTCTCGTTTTCTTCCTCGCCAAATTCAGATTATTTTAATTAAAAAAGTTTAAAGAAATGTTCGTGGTTTATTGATTCTAAACCAATTATTTTGCCTTTCAAATTGTGTTTTTATAGTAGACATGACCTTTTTTACATATTGGGGAAAAACTCTCTTTTTTTATTACAAGTTATTTCTTGGTCATATACAGAGTGTAACATAACTTATGGGCCGTAGAGCACCTAGAGATACCCGACATCAAACTAGACCGATTAAGTCATATAAGTTTTTTCGAAATGTTACTCGTTTTAGAAATACAGGGTGTTGAAGGTGAAAGTTTATTTTCGAAAATAAGCCATAATTTCAAAACGGTTCAATGAATCGAATTGGAAGTTGGCAGTATTATGTTTTTATGAGTAGGAAACAAGAATTTGTAGAAATGTTTAAGTTTCACACTAGAGAGCGCTAGTTACATACACTGGGTCTCATTAACCTATGATTTTTTTTCTTACCTGTGATATTAGGTGTGTTTGAATTAAAGTTTCTCAAAGAAGGGCAATTTCTAAGCTAACAAGGTATACTCGCTTGATCTTAATATCTCTAACCGTTTTCAAGATATTTCCGTTTAAACATCACAAAGCATAAAAAAAATAAAGTAATTAAATTCATATTTTAATTATCACAACGCAATAAATTAGAAACAATACAACAATAACAAGAAGCTCAATTTAGTAAATGTTGAAAGTGGCCACCGTTGACCTCAGTACACTTTATTAAACTTTTAACTAAGTGACATCTCACTTTTGGGAAAGTGTCTTGATTGTTCTTGATCACATTAGCGGCTTCCCCAATTTTTTTATAAAAGTTTATCGCGTGTATTAATTTTGTCCTTATAAACTAATGACTTCATGTGTCCCCACAAGTAGAAATCAAGCGGGTTAATATCTGGGCTACGAGGGGGCCAAGGAAAGTCACTACCGCGACCAATTCACCGATGTGGAAAGCGTTGATACAAGTGAAAAGTGATGTGGTGCCCCATCTTGCATAAACCACATATTTAGTCCTATGTTTAAAGGTACATCATCTACTAAATTAAATAAGTCGTATTCTAAGAACTGCAAATATGCGTCACCAGTAAGTCTTTGTGGAAGTTCAAATGGGCCTATCAAATAATTGCCAATGATACCGCACCAAACATTCACTGAAAATTATTGCTAAAAATGTCTTTCTCTTACCAGTTGTGGATTCTCAAGAGCATAATAATAGTTATTTCTCCAGTTGAAGATTCCACGTCTCGTGAACGTCGCCTCATTAGTAAATAATATGTTTTTTAGGAATAACGGGTTTTCATTTTTTTTATTTAAGAATAACTGACAAAATTTAATTCTGGATGGTAAATCATGTTCCAGTAAACTTGGTACAGGCGTAAAATGGTAAGGGTACAATTTTTCAGTGTGGATAATTCGTGACACAGATGATTTACTTATTGTAGTAGCAGCGTTCAAGCGTCTAGTACTCAAAGAGGGATCGTCCGCAACACGAACCAAAATCTCTCCTTCCTGCGCAACACTTATAGTTTTTGGTCTGCCACCAGGATTCTTATTATAAAAGCTACCCCTGTCGCCTAGATCAGTGTAAATACGTTGAAATATTTTTCGATCTGGTTGAATTCTGTTTGGATATAACCCTATATATCTTCTCGCAGCAGCAGCACCATTATAATTTTCTTGAGCATAGACGCAGATCATATTTGTCAATTCTCTGTTAGCATATTGATAATGCCCCGGCATATTCGAAAAAAGAAACTTAGTATATGAAATAACATAATAGTACATTATTTAACGAGCGTATAATGAAGGCTATATTACACGAGATTTTAAAACACGAGCCGAAGGCGAGTGTTTTAAGGATTCGAGTGTAATATAGCCATTATACGCGAGTCAAATACTATACTTTATCTACGACTATTCAGTATTCAAGAAGTTAGAAAATGGATTCAGAGCAACACATTTTATTACAATAGGATTATTATTAATGGTATTTCTTAACTAAAAAATACAATTCAACGATGTTAACCATAATTAAACAAAATACAATTACTTATTTCTAATTTTTCATGAAATTTATTGTAAAATTAGAGCAATTATGAAAATGAATGGGAGCAGGAATATTACTTATATTCATATCGTTCTTATTAGTAATGGAAAAAGTTTCGGAGCTAACATTATTTACAGTGGTAGATGTAGATGGACATAATTTTGAGTTTATTTGTTTTAAAATTTTATTAGCAGCGTCTATTTTAGTTTTTTTTGATTCAGCAATATAACCTTCAGCTACGCAGGCCGATTTCCAACCTCCATGACGTTTTAGGGCTGTCATAGTTGCTCCTCCGTCAGCATTCCGCTATCGTCTTACCCATCTGTCCAAATTTATTTATGCCAATTATTTGCTTTGTGCATTTGCCGTTTTGATAGTTTAAAAAGAAAGAATTTGGCACGTTTGATGGTCTAAGATCGGCATATTTTCTGACAATATTATAATAGTCTCCGGTAATCGTAAAATTCCTGGGAATTTTTGTTTTCGTCGTTGGAACAAGAACTTGCACACAGCCGTCATAATATTGTATGTGTTCTACCTTCATGTTATACAGCTCGTTGGAACGGCAAGCTCCCATTACCCCCATTATCAATGCAACCTATAAAAAAATATTATATTTAGTTATTTTAGATAAAGGTGTTAAATCAAATGCATTATTACCTTTGTAGCTAGATATTTAACATCCGGTGCCTCTTCCATAAACTTGTTAATTTCTTCCCCAGTAAAAGCCTCTGCTTTTTTCGGCTGGTAACCTTCAGATTGCCTTTTCAGTAAAGCGCGTACTTTTCCATAAGGTTCAATATTTACATTATGTTTTAACATAAGGGTACTTTTTATCATGGAATAATTTGTCCACAAAGTGCTTGACTTGTATTTTTTTGACAATTCTTTAAAATATACTAGCACGGTATCTTCAGAAAAAGAATTTGTGTTGTTTTTTCCTCGCCAGTCTATAAAATTATCGTACGCTAGCGTATAGTTCTTGCGTGATTTTTCTGGTAGTAATTCCAGGGAAGCTGTATGCGCTGCAGCCCGAATTTCTGGAGGGGTACTTTGGATTTCGTTTTCGTCATCCGAAATCATGATATTTTACTTTGAAATCAACAACAAAATGTCACAGCGAAACTTAAATGACTGAGGAAAAAAATGATTCGTTTACTTGTCAATCGGTTGCTATGGTATTAATACCATTCACGCCTGCTTAAACTAGATCTGGTGCGTTTTTATCGTAATTCAGGTAACTTTGTTTTGTTGGGACCGTGGAATATGAAATCTCATATTCCACGGCTGTGGAATATGAGTAACTATGGTAATATGAACCACATTATATATGTACTAACAAACACATTATGCTTCTATTATTAAATAGTCGTAGATAAAACTCTTTATTAACTTTTGCTAACATTCGTTTGACATAAATTATTTCGTTGCTAGGCAAAAGTCACAACCAATAATCAATTGTTTCAATTGATTTAGTAGTGCACAGCCAATCTTGTCAATTGTTTTTCAAAAATATGGCATGTGATGAAGTATTAATACACAATTATCTTAAATATTTCTTACTTCTAGTGATGGCCACTTTCAACATTTACTAAAGTGAGCTTCTTGTTATTGTTGCATTGTTTCTAATTTATTGTGTTGTGATAATTAAAATATGAAGTTAATTACTTTGTTTTTTTTATGATTTGTGATGTTTAAACGGAAATATCTCGAAAACGGTTAGAGATGTTAAGATCAAGCGAGTATACCTGTTTAGCTTAGAAATTGCCCTTCTTTGAGAAACTTTAATTCAAACACACCTAATATCACAGGTAAGAAAAGAAATCATAGATTTATGAAACCCAGTGTATTTAACTTGCGTCTTCTAGTTTGAAACTTAAAAATTTCTACAAATTCTTATTACTTACTCATAAAAACATAATACTGCTACCTTTAAATTCGATTCATTGAACCGTTTTGAAATTATGGCTTATTTTCGAAAATAAACTTTTACTTTCAACACCCTGTATTTCTAGAGCGAGTAACATTTCGAAAAAAGTTATATGACTTAATCGGTCTAGTTTGATGTCAGGTATCTCTACTTGCTCTATAGCCCATAAGTTATGGGACACCCATATCTTTTTATTGACATAGTACTTCAGAAAGATGTACTTTTAGAGGTATATTACATGCAATTGAAGTTTGCAGCAGTTAAGTTTTAACATATTTATGAACATTTAGTATGACTGACTGGCTGATTCATTTCTATAAGAATAATTAAACTAGGGAATAGTGGGTCAGGCAAAATGTATTACCCATTTTATTTCCATGAAAAAGAAATAACTATTAAAATTTTCAAATAAAAAATAAACTAACCATAACTAACCATAATGACAAGGAAACAAATGAGGTCACCTCAATATTACATTACATTGGAAATTAATAACACAAACTACAAAACAAACGAGTAAAAAATAGCTGTTAGCTAGTTATCTTTTTTAGAACAAGCAACAACAAGAATTCTGCAGATGAGAGTCGCGGCACGTGGCTACATCTCGTGGCAACCACACGCATTAACCCAACCAGGACAGCGAAAATCCATATAGGTTTAAACGGCCCATCGCGGGCAAACTACGTTGGGTACCGCTAGAAGCCAATGTGTCGGTTTAGCAACCGAAAACTAAATATTAAAAAAACAACAAACTTAAAATAAGTTCGTGTACAGAGTTGTCCCTTATCCTTCTGTCAGACTCAATCCTTGGACGCGTCTCGCCGTCTACGGCTCATAGGCAAGGCTCCGGGTCTGACGAAAAGGAAAGGGACCTCTAAGTGTTTTTTTAACAAGAACTTATAATGTTTCTGTTTAAAAGCTATCCACAGACGAAGTACATCTTTTAAGTTTATCCCAGACTTGTTCGATAGTATTAGTATCTGGGAAATTAGCTGAATAAAATATTTCGTAAAACATAATACGTTTTAAGTCAGTCCCTTTTATTTTGTTCGTCACTTAATTGAATAACTTTAAATAACATCATATTTTATGTATTATTTATTAAATTTAAACAAAACATTTTAATCCTGGTTTTATCCTCGGCATTGGTATATAAAAACCTATTAAAACAAATTTCAATTAAATTGTTTCTATTTTGAGGCCATATTAAATTAACATTACGATCCTTTGTTGCTGGTGATAGTCCGTATACCACTATAGAGTTAAAAATTTAATCTACTTAGATCTACGGGGTGAGCTTTTTAAAGTATTAATAATGTTATTAGTCTTGTATTTCAATTTTTAAAGTTGATATTGAAATTGACAGAAGAATAATACGCCGTTTTTCATTTCATGCCATCCTTGACCAAGTTAATTTTTGATTTCTCGGTATATAATACAATATAATATAATATTGCGTTAAAATCTTATACAGGGTGACTTTTTAAAGTTTAACAAGGCAATATCTCGAGAACGGGTTTAAATATTTTCATAAAATTTTGGTGGGGTAATAGGTTGTAAAGTGTTTCTCTATTGCAATACTCCGCTCTAACAACTTCGTAACCGGATTTAGAAGAACCCGATGTACACCGGCGTGACCTCTTTTTCCAACAAAATGAAGCCCCGCCACATTACGCTTTACCTGTTCGCGCTTATTTAGATCAAGATCAAATCGTTGGATAGGTAGGAGAGGGACGATTGGGTGATCATCCAAATCGCCAGATTTAACTCCTCTCGATTTTTTCTTGCAGGGATACTTAATAAGTAAAGTATACGTGAATCGCCCCGCGAATTTAGAAGATTTAAAAGCACGAATACACTAAGAAATTAAAAATATTAATGCAGACGTCATCGACAACGTTCAAAAAGAATTTGTTAATCTCCTTGACTATTGTCAGATTGACAACGGTACTTAATTCGAACATTTACTTGTCAGTTACTATTGAAAATCTATGCAATAAATAAAACCAAAGTTTTCCCACAAGGTAAGGGTTATAAAGGATTTATAAAAACCATCCACTAAGCAAGGAACATCATTTAGATGTTCAATAACGTTGACAACAAGTAACCAATGGAAACGTTTAAAAAAAATAGGCTTAGTTTCGTATTGAAAATATAATTTTGGGTTTAGTTCTGAGCCACAAATTTAGTGCCAATGCGTATATGAGTGACACATCGACTCTGCGACAGACACATCCTACCTAAAACTTTTACAATTACCAATGAAATAAAATACTTCCGTTATTTAGCACATTAAATTTTTTAGATACTGCTCATCACCTATTTAAAGTCACTGAAACTGACTTCGAGAAGGTAATGATGGATTTGTTTCGCCGGCTAAAGAGGTGAGATGGCTATAAAAAATACTTACTATTTGTTGTGGTTAAGAATCATGGTATATTAGGCTGGCGTCTAGACTTTTTTAAACAAGTTTAAAAAAAAAGGCTTGAAGAAGACACAAAGTCTCTATTCCACGACGTTTTTAAAACTTAAATATAAGGTCTCTTTTAAGTAACTCTTTTTTTCTAGACTATAGAGAACAAATCAAATTATTTAAACAAAAATTATTATAGCGTAAATAATGAAAATAAATGAAGTGTTTGATATGAAATGAATTGTTTTATTACGCTTTTTACGTCTTAAGTTGGTCTGGAAGAATGGCACCAGGGTATTTATGAAAGCACACATTAGAAACCTGGAAGCAAATAATATTTAGATATTTCTTTCAGGCAATTTATTTACTTGTCTAATATTATCGTAATTACCTATAAGAATATAAAGCAATGAAATGTGATTATGGAAACCGTTCAAATACTGCAACTAGCCGTTTGAGTTTTTTATTAATTCTCTTTAGCAAAGAGTAACCCAACTATGTTACTCTTTGCTTTAGGTATATATTATTATGTTATTGTTATAAAGAGTAGTACATTGGCCAACATTAAAGCAATGACTATATTCAATAACATATTGCTTTACCGTTGGGCTCTGCATTCCTTTTTGTAGTAACTAAAATAATGTGAATACTGTTAAAAAAGAAAATTAAAAATGGTAAAGCTTTTTTAATTTAACGGTTTCCAAATAGCATATTTAATTGCTTTATATTGTCTTAAGTAGTTATGAAGTACCAATAAAGTTAAAATAACGTTAGATACAAATCTATAAGATACAAGAAAAACTGTAATTAAACCGTTTTTGCATCAGCTTATAAACGTTGTTTTGTCTACATAGTTATGACTATAAATTGTGCTTCAAAACGTTTAATTTGCGCAAGTAAAACATCAAAATGTTGATGTTATATAAAGGCTTATCTTTGTAACTAACTATCGCCATTACAATAACGTTTCGTTTGTGTTACCAAGATGTTTTATTTATAATGTTACTTAAGCGTTAAAAGAATGTTTTATTTGTGTTACCGCGCAGACTTTTGTGTAACGTTACTTTTTGAAACGTGTTTTAGTGTGAAGTATAGCGTCTCTGTCACGTTAAATAATTCATCGTCTCCACTTATTGGCTAAGGTTACATGTTGGCAAGGTAACACGTTTTTAACGTTGCTTGTATGTTTTCTTGCTTAGTGGGGCATGCTTTTATGTATCTATAAACCCTCTGAAGATTCTAGAACCTTTAATATTTCAATTTCTTACCTTTGATTATATGAAAAAAATGTGACCTCAAGTCAGAAACGCCTTACATTTTTAAAAATAAATTATGGATTAAACTTATGTTAATATTAAAGTGAATAAATTAGAGTTGATTAAATACCAAAAAAAGATCTATCTGAACAGCTATGATGGATCCGGTCATGCGACTACTTCCATAAACCAGTATGGCCCCATGTGGTTTCTTGTGAAAGGCCAGATGAATTAGACTTTTACAGGCTTAGTTGCAGAACCTTAGGTAGTTATGTGGGCCTTAAAATCCCATGTGGCATTGGTTTAACGCTCGCAAATGCTGAACGGCAGCAAAAACGGCTAAATCGGTCCAAAACCAAACCAAACCCCTAAAAATAATAAAAAGAAGAATTACCCACTGAATTCCCATAAAACAAAGAACCAAAAACAAAAGGAAATAAAGGAGCTTACCTCTAAAAGGTGGTCTTTTGACAAAAATGGCCTAATGGCGACAGGCTTCACCTTCTTCTCTGAAGGATTTTAAGCAAGTAAAATCGAAGGTCACGAAAACTCTGAAGAACCCCCCCTTTCTCCAACAATCAGCTGACACAAAGTTTGCCAACTTAACCTAACATCAACAAAAAAAGAAGAGAAGAGAGACACACTACAATAGACCAGAACGATACGAGGTTCTGGGCTTTTACCAGAACCTAAATAAAATAACGAAATGAAGAAAATAATTCCAAACAACTTTGTATACATAAAATTGCCAAAAGTAAAAATGAGCGTTTTGTGACTTGACGGAGGCAAAAAACGGAAATACATGGTCAACCTATGTGCGGCGCCTGGCGCCATCAAACCACAGAAAAGCAGAAGTGCGTTCACCCCATACTCTGACTTACGTTCTGTAAACGAAGATGATACAACCTAATAAACCATTTTTGGATCAAACATCTATGAAAATGCACTTTGTGAAAATGTGAGTGTAAGAATCAAAGGTAAGTCTACATTCCCCACAAAGTCAATAGTGGCAATTTTAAAATAATTGCTACAGTCATATCCCTATTTTGATATACCCTATATATTTCGCTCTAAACTGAAAATACAAATCGACGGCTCCCAGCCTCCCAGGTCCCCTCCTAATTTTTATTGGATTTATTCGCTACTTTACGAATGCACTGTATATATTGCTCGATTTGTTTGTTTTGGCAATGTTAAATTCAATTTTCACTAATTCCTTAGTTTTTTAGAATTGACTTAAAGCCTAGAAACTTTTTAAATTAGACATTGTCGTAAATCAAAACGAATTTGACAATTTGGCGCGTTAAAAAGTTCAATATGAATGAAACTATTATAAAGAAATACTGCTGCGATTGCAGATATAAAGTGGAAGTCTGGCGAAAATGATTCTTTCGTCATTTTGAAAGAGTACGTGCTTAGGATATAATGACGTAAAAAATGTTATTTTGTATGGAATATTACAAAAGTACACTTTGTTTAAAATTTTTTCTCAATGAAACCGAAATGAGCCGGATTTTTTTTTAAATAATCGTCACGTTAAAAAATAATCCCTCGGACATGTTAATTTTGGTTTCAAGGAAGAAATCTTTGTTAATATTTTCCTGTAGCTTTAACTTCTTAGCCGGGATGGGTTATACCTTTAAAATTTGAAATGAGATCAGGTGGAAATTTGAAACACTTGAAGAACACCACACAAAATTACGCACAGACAATCAACTAATTACAGACTTACACCTCACATCACTTTCACACAATGAGTATAAAGACCACACAGACTGGCTGCCACCTTAATAAAAAACGACAGAGAACAAAAAGAACTAATCTGAACAATAATAACATCGAACGGACAACAAAAAAGTAAACAACAAAGAAGACCGAAAACACCAAAAAACTTGCGGAATAGTAGCCGAAACGACAAAAAACAACAAAGAAAAGGAGTAAAAGTTTGAGAAAACTGCCTCACGAGAATACCAATAAAGTCGTCTCAAGTGATACAACAAGTGAAAGGTCCTCAAATCATTTTTAATTAAGGTATTTATACGTCAGGCCGTTATTTGATTTAGTATCGATATTTATATCACCAACTAATAAGTGATAGTTAATTGACCTATTATTAAATCCTTGAACGATAAATTATTTACAACCTCAGTAGGGAAAAAACCTGCATGGGTTTTTTTTATAAAGGAATAATAAAAATATGGATATAATTAATTTTATGAGAAAAAGGGTTTTTTTTACAGTTGGTGTAAACAATATATTTATTAATTAGTAACGTAGACTGACAGACACGTTATCATTGGAAAGGTCGATGAGATGTGGTTGTAAATTAAGAAGTGAGGGCGTAAAATCTCTAAAGGCCACATACCTTTTTAAAATGTATTTATAAAGCTTATAAAAAATCTGTCCATTATTATTCATGAATTTCGAGATGAATTTCTATTTGTATTATGGTTTTGTCTTAGTAACCTTTTAAGATGTAGGGGTACCTAACTACGGGGTGCGGCAAAATATACCCAGTCAAGATTTTCTAAAATAAACAAGAAATTCAGCTAAAAAAAAATAAATTGTTTTATGAAAACTATTTATTAGAACATTTATAATTATTTATAAAAAACAACACCGAGTAAATGACCGCCACGACAAGCCAGACAATTACCAACTCTACTTTGTGCGTCTAGAATAACTTTCCGCACTATTTCAGCTAGAAATTGCGCAATTTTTTCACAAATATTTACCTATAAGCATTCTAACGTTTGTGGGGGATTAATATATAGATATTACTTTTCAAGTATCCTTACAAAAAAAATCTGGTGCCGTCAAATCAGGGGAATGAGCCGGCCACTTCACATGCTGTGTGGCATGTAGCGCTATCCTGCTCAAACCAGAAGTTATCTATGTCAAGTTCTCCCAAGTGTGGTTGCAGAAATTCAAGAATCGTTGCTCAATAGCTTTCTCCATTATCAGTACTGTCCGCCTTACAAGTCTGTGGCTACGACCGCTGAGCAGACAGGTTGGTAAAAGGCGTTAAAAAGTCAGTTTTTACTGTAGCGACATAGGCACGCAGTGCTTCGTTATTAAATTTGTAAAAACACAAGAATAAAAAAAAATGTCTCTAGATTTGACAAGCACACCTAAATAGGGTGACTGCGCCGGTTATCCGACCAACGCCGGTTTTCGACCACTTCTATACTAATTTAACAAGAATAAGAAAAACTTAATGAAAAATGCATAACGGACAAAATACCCGTTCTCGACCATCATTCCCCACCAAATCTACATATTGTCAGATTTGGCCGTTGATCAGTTAATTTAAAAACACCCATAGTAATAGAGGTGGTCAGCTGATGTGTAGGTGTAGTAGAAAATTGTTTAAAAGTCGTAGTGAATTGTGCTCTAAGAAATAGGGGGTAAGTAATCGCCTATTCTTTAGTTAGTTTAATTTTTGTCATTATCATCTACAATTATCTTTTCTGGTTCGAAAATAATCGATTTTAACAATGATTTTCTGATTTTTCTCATAAAAATTCAGTGGTCGAATAATAGGCATATTCCCTTTTTCGATCGGCTGGTCGAGAACTGGGCAACGACAGTTAATATTATTCCCGCTTTTTTATATTTAAAGACTTTAAGTAATATTTTTCCACTCTGGTACGTTATCGACCACTATTTTAAATTTCGTTTGTTTGATATTAATTTGTAAAATCCGTTTAAAATCAATGGTCGAGGAAAGGGCCTTTTGTCGACTAGTTGGCTTTGACTTGCTTTTTATGATTCGCTAACTTGTAATAAAGAAATCCCTGAAGAAATAAGATTGACACCAATGCTGGAAAATTCCCAGCCATTTATAGAATTACAATCATTAAATGAAGATAATGATCCTGCCGATAAGTTTACACCAAACAGTGACAACCCAGATAATCTAGGATTAATAGCGGATAAGACTGAGAAAGAAGGAAATACATCTTTTTCGCAAAACCAATCTCAGTAATCTTCTTTCGAAAGACATTTTTATTGTCCAGAACCCATTAAGAAATCTAATTTAAAACGAAAAGAAAAATTGCCTAGTGCAATATCTTCTCCCGAATGGAGAGCATATTACATTAAGGAGGATGAAAGTAAAAAAACTAAAACCGAAGAGCTAAGGAGAAAAAGGAAGAGAAGTTAAAAGCTAAAGAAACCAAAGAGATTGAGAAAGCTAAGAAGAAAAAAGAACCACAAAAAAAAATGTCGCGTGCACAAAAAGCATGCTTTCACAAAAAAATTAAATGACCTAATAAGCGATACTGAAGATGAAGATGAGAAGAATATATAGGGTGTGATGAATGCCCTCTATGGTTTTACATGAGGTGTACCGAATTTTACGGACTTTCTTACGATGAAGCAGCATCTAAAGATTACATTTGTTTTATGTGTTTATAAGATTATATATATCTTGTAATTTTCTATAAGTACTGTTCAGAAAAAAAAAATATACCCGTCATATATATAGGTACTTACCTTTCAACCCCCAAAGCTCTATACCGTACCTATATAGGTACCTAGGTACCTACCCTGTTTATACAATATGCTTTAAGATGTGGTTGAGTAACTGACCTGTTCTCGACTAGCTATATAGTGCAAGAGGTCGAGAACGGGGATATTCGTGGTCGAAGTGAAGCGTCGGATGGTCGAAAACTGGTAAAAAGGGACTTTTCCGTTTTATTATACAATAATAAAATTTCATATGAATTAAAGAAGATCTGTTTTTAATTTGGTGATTTTAGATTGCCTACTTATTTCTTTAGGAAAAAACTTATGTCAGATCAAGAATTTCTCTTGAAACTGCTAATTTTTTAGTTTTGAAAAGCCACTAATTGGTCGAAAACCGGCGCAGTCACCGTTTAGATATAATTATTAATTATATGTACACTCTCCAGGTGTTCGGATCTCGCAGTGAAATGCACAATTTGGAACTTCGCCACAAATATACTATAACTACTCCGCCACACACGTCTAGTAATTTTGAAAAATCATATAGTCATAATGTGGCAAAATTATGTAATAAAATACCCCTTCAAATAAGGCAACTGGCATAAGATTTAAAATAGGAGTAAAAGAAGTCATAAAACTTATTATATAATTTATACGTGTTATTGAGTTATATAAATACCCTAATTTTTACTTTTCTTTGCAACATGGTGGGTAGATGAGAAATGAATATATTTCTTAGGTTAAGTGAGGAAGCCTGCTTCAACTGCCCGAGCAACCTCAATGTTTTCGTTTGAAAGCCCAGAACGAGGTCTTGTAGTATGCTTTACATCAGCTACTATGCCATTTTGTAAGAATGCGTTTGCTAAACATCGAATTGTTTTTCCATGTTGAGCTCTTTAACCGGGTTACGCTCTCATTATGTTGAAATTATCGAAGAAAAGTTTTGGAAATACAATTGCATAATTTCTGCACGTTCTTGGGGTGAATAACGCTCCATAACAAAATTCTATATCTTTCTACTTCAATATAAAACTTCACTATTGACAGTTGTCAAGGAAATAACAAAATTATAACTATATTCTCTGACTGGTTTATTTTGCCGCATCTCATACCGGGTGTCCAAAACGTCTGGAAGCGGTTAAATATCTCGAGAAATACACATTGGGTGATAAATGACAAAAAACGTTCTTAATAATTTTAAAAGCGCTATCTAACGATATTAAACGCGACCTCCCCCCACCCAACTACTTTCACTTTAAAATCTTAAATGCAAATGTTACGTCAAGTTTGTCAAAGGTTCTTTTCCATTCGTGACCGATGGCGCTGTAATCGCAAAAACATTTTTTTTTCATAATTTCGAGAAATTATACGGGACAATGAAAAATAATAATAAATTGTTTCTACCGCTATAATGTTGTGGTCACTCTAATATTATCGTTAATTAATTTCGACAATCATCATAATGAATTTTTGCGATTACAGCACTATCTGTCACGAATCGAAAAAAATGTTTCAGATAAACTTGACGTAATGTTTGTCATAGAATCCGAATGTGTAATAAAAAATAGGGGTACCCCTTAGTCCCCTTTATTTTTAGTCTGTCCACTTTGTTTCCGCACTGCAAGGCATGGCAGTGTCCGCCTAGTGTCCAATGCTACAAACACCTCCTAAAGTTGTTCGGGCTTCGAGAAAAACGAGTCCACGGGGAGCCTAGCTCCATGGTCAACTCAAGGCGGAGCATTCGGTATGAATGTTGTGTTTAGCTCCAGGGAGCACTGTTTCATGGGTTTCCAGCATATATTCTAGCAGAAATATTAAGGTAATAGTTAAATGATCCATGCAAGGCTCTCACAGTTTTTTAGCGGATTATCTAAACTATTCGATTTATAAACAGATGTAAGTATTTGGGTAACTTTTTAGGTTAAGCAACTCATAAGGAGACCAGGATTATTTCCGCCGATTTCTGTCCTTGTAGATTGAATGATTGAATCATGGTTTGTAACAGATTGTTGGGTAGGGGTATTTCGTGGGTATGTGGCAACACCGCCGGCCGTCTATTTTGGGCTCTGAAGGAACAAGCGGAAGACATCTTTCTTTTTGCTCGTGTAGGCGTCGAAGAAGGAATACTTCTAGCTTCCAGGGAAAGTCTGCTGATATGGTTTAACCGTAAAGAGTTGTACGGTACCCTTGATATACGGATTTTCTGTCAGCAAACATAGTGGAATTTTGCCGATTTAAGCGATTTGATGCTAGTTTTATTGGAACGGGTTTTCACACCCATGTGGATTAATCTTCCTGGAAGGACGCTACACTTTACTACAATAGCCCCGCCTAAGATCTAAGGTATGTTCAATTAACTTTATAGTTATTTTTTGCTTGCAGTTCTGCAAATATACATGCAAATGTATATTTTCTGTGTTGTGGGGTCTGTGACCCTAAATTAGGAGATGAGTAATAATCTTGTTTTCTTTCAGGGGGTTTTTATTACTATGTAAAGTTTTTTTGTTGGTTTAATATTTTACTCGAATTTGATTGTGTCCTGTCCCGGCGTATCCCTGTTCGCGGTACGATATTTGCTGCTATCCACCTAGTTCCTGTTGCAAAGTGTGGAATTCGAAACTTTGTCGCTGTCTCCATGCTGTAGTTCATGAGCGGATCATTCGATCAAGGGAGAAGGTTAACATTGTTGCAGCCGATTACACCTGTTGCAGCTCTCTAAGTCTGTGCCTTAAGGGGCCTATAAACTAGCCCCAACACAACATTCAGGAATAGCGCAAGTTTTTGCACATATCATTTTAATTTTTGTTATATTAATGTTGTCATTAGTAGTGTAATGAATTACGATTAATGATACAGACACAGGTAGTCTGTCTTAATTTATGTTATGGTTTTAAAGGTTTAGTTTAACTATTTTTAAAGTGGCTACCCAATCGTCACTATTACGATACTTCTCTCTCTTATGTAACTAGATTTTATATAATTAAGGACGCATTTTTCTTTTTTTGGATCCATTGTGTATTTCTCGAGATATTTAACCGTTTCCAGACTTTTTGGACACCCGGTATATGTGTCTCTACATCTCCGTGAATATTATGAAAACAAACTTTGTTATAAAAGATAAATAAGGAATAAGCAATGCACACAGCCAATTAATATACATTTAAAAAAGTATAAATACAGGAAATATAAAAACGCCAAGTTACTACCCGTATAGACGATAGTTAAACATAACTTGCAATCTGTTGAGGTAAAAAGCACATTGCTTTTGAAACTAATATAAATGAATGCAGCCCGGACTGTTAAAAATGATATGAACGTCTGGAAGAAACATTACTTCTTGTTTTTACTCAAAATTGCGCTTTGACTTTATAGGTTTGCTTAGAAATCTTTTCATAAAGTACAATGTGAATAGACTGTAAATGGCTTTAAGCTTTTCTAGACGGTTTTGCTTGTGTAATATTGTAACCATGAAACAATGTATTTTTATTATAAATTATGCTCAAGCCTGTTTACATCTCCAAGTAATATTCGCGTCAAGTACCTACTGTTTGATATTTATAAAAATGTTGAGTGCCCCATTTACAACAAGCTAACTTGGTAAGCAAGCAATGAATTCTTCGTTTAAATCTCTATTTACCTTCACCTTTTTAATAAAATATGTTATAACCATATAATGAATATTATGTTGTATTTGTAATTGTTATACCGGCCGAGTAAAAATTATTTTCATCGCAGGGCTTAGTATAGATCACAATTATAAAGAAAGTAAGGTCAGTTATACTTTCTGCAAAGTCAGTTTGATGACATAAAAAACCTCGACCGGGCTTCAAAGGGACCGGCATCATATTCGGGTTGTCAGATCTTTTTTTAAAAATTCTTTAAGTTTTTATTATTAAACGTGTTCTTTTATGTTAGTATTTAATTGATAGTCAGTAACTCTCTTTAAAAGCTAGTTTGCAAATGTACTTTTAACCAAGAAGTTTTCAATGTCAAAGAAAGAAGGAAATAGCCATTCATGAATATTATAATAATTTTTTTACTACTTCAGAAATATTATTAATACAAAAATCATTCAAATCAAACTAGAAAGGAATTTCACCGTTGTTAAACAAAACAAATAAACAATTAACAAGCCCTCATGTTTCTCCTGCACTAACGAAAACTTTATAGAACTGGCAACACCCTGGCGATAGACCGTCGAGGCCCACTGGCAATTTAAAGTGCGAACCATTTCTTCCGAGTGGGAGAATTAATAGAACAGCATATAAATACAAATTTATATCCTGTAGACAAGAACAGCAAATAGTTAAAGGTCTGCCAAGATGGTGATCCCTTATCAATTTTAAAATCAGTTGAAGTTTGAGGTATGCGATATTGGGAGTCGGACAGCGGCGTAACTGGTTGAAACGATTTACTGTAATTTACATATTTCATTTTCTGCTATAACTGTGTGGTTTTAGTAAGGTAAGTTCTCACTTGGTACCTATATTTTTTTATATCAGTATAGCTCTTTGGCGACAATTTGAAACAGAAGGTTAAGGTGAATTATCGCAGGAATATAATAAGTCCGTGCCAGAGTCGGTCATCAAAAGCGAAATAAGTTCTGAGTTAAGAAACAAAGATTTGCATATTCAATGTCAACGCGTGATTTTAAATATGTACGCGTGTTTAAAAAAATAAAATCCGGGAAAAGCTGAAAATACGCTTTGTACAAGAATGTACTTGTAATGAATTAACACAGTTTGGGGTTTATAAGAATTTATAACGTAATTAATTTGGGGACTGTAACCGGTCATTCCATAAAGCGCAAACCAATAAATCAAAAATTCGAAACGGCTGGCAATACTACCAGGGATTATATTCTGCGAACTATTTACAACTTTTACGACGACAATACCGTGCCAACTCTAGAATCTTTAGAAACATTGCGTGGTGTTTTGTTAAAATGTGGCTTTAAACATAAAAAATTAGATAATGGAATCCCCGCGTATCATTGAACTACGACAGGACTACTTGATTCCCTTGACAGCAGTTAGAAAAGTAACTTTAAAGAGTATGTCCACAATGTCCAGGTCTATATAATTTATTTTTACTTTACGAATTTTTAGCGTGTAGCAGCTGCCCTAAATTTGAATATCTCCACTGTAAGCGCAGTATCAACAACAGTTAAGGAAAATAAATTCTTTCTAGTTCTATCCGTGACACTATCTATGGAATGTACGAAACAAGTAAGTTGTATTATTCAAAAACTATAATATTTTACATTGGTTATGCTTAAGCTGTAACTTTTTTTAGAACATCATGTAACTTTGACAACTGTAACTAAGAAATTAAGATAGACAACTATTTGATGGTTATCTTAACTCTTTTACTTTACTCCTAAAGGAAATAGGCTTCGGATGGAAAAAAGATGAACTGAGGCGAGGGTTTATGGAACTTTCCCATGTAGCTGTCAAACAACGGGTATTTTTGAAAGAATATATGAAAGAAAAAGAAGCATTCTTGTACCAATTCGTTTTCTTGGATAAAACATAAATTTTTCAGAATGGCACCATTGGTCGATCTTGGCAAGATGTAAATAAAAGAAGTGTTAGATCTACTAAAGTTGATGGTAAAATGTATTATGCAGTAAACAAATATTTAAACTGTAGGAAATTTACCTAGGTAAAACATTTTTCTAGGTAAATAATACTTCATGCTGTAGTGAAGATGGTTTTGTTGAGAACCCAGAGGTAGTTTTTTCTTCTAAAACTAAGCCGAGTGACTACCATGGAGAAACGAATCAACAAATTAGTAAAGCCATCTGTGATTGTAATAGAATTGTAAAATACCTAACACGTAATGGAATAAAGCTGCAATTTAAGAATGGTTAACTACTAATAAAATCGAATTTCATTATATGTACAATGTTCAAAGCCGAACTTTTACAAATCGTCAATATGTTGATCCAAGACATTTTGTATGCCCTTTTTTTTAACATATTCTTAAATATTACACTTAAATTCTTTTCACACATAAGCCACCAAAAAAATATTTAGTTGATGACCTGGCTGAGCAATAGGGACACAAAGTTTTCCTCCATACCACTGTATGTTCAATTCGATTGAACACATTTGGGGAATTACCAAAAATTATTATTACAGACATATAGGTCGCGATGTAAAATAAAGTAAATAAATTTGTGTTTATTTTTGCAAATTTATCTTGTTTTTATGCAAACGAAAACACTGTAATTGCCTCACTCGGTTATTTTGTTAACAAGCTGGCAACACTGCCGATAACTGACGTCACTTGAAGGGTATGACGTGTAACGGAAATTGTTTTGCAAAGAGTATAACTCTATACATATTTATTTTATTAGTAGTTATGTTATGTAAAGAAATAATTAACCGACTCTGGCGCTGATCAAGGGTGAGGGCTATGGGGGGGTTATGACCGCCCCGCCTTCTCAAGAAATATGATACTACATAATATTGTCATGAATAAAGAACGTATGATTTATATTTTCTCAAACCTATCTTATAAAAAAAAATGGAAGTGAGAATAAACAATTTATCATACTACTGTTCAATGCAAATATTAGAATAGTAGACAAAACAGAAATTTGAGCGTGGTTTCCACAAATTTTCGCCTGCGGCGCTCCTTAACCCTACCCCTCACATTTTTCCCTGGACCCACGCCTGTACCGCAGTGCCGACCCTGGCTGGCAACTCACGAGCCACACTGAGAGAAGATTTTTGCTGGGACGATGAAAAAATTAGCTACTGCAGCAAAAAAATCTAGTTGCATAGGCGCTTGCAAAGAACTTTGCTACGAGAGTAAAATCCACTTTGCTACATTGGCTTTGCTGCTATACTGATTTTACTTTATAAAGTATTACTTGACAGGCACAGTAATATAACATTCCTGCGCGAGCCAAAGAAACTTCTTATGCTTGAAGATTACCTACCTGTCTTAGCAAAGAAACTTTCCTGAGACAGAAATATATATTATAACGCCACCAATATTTTTTATAGTGACAACTAAGTTTCTTTACTGCGACAGGTAAGTATTTTTATTATGATAGCAAATTTATTTTGTTATGACTATTACTTCACTTGCCTATCATTGTAAAGTCTAAAAGCTATACCCAGTAATGTGTCTTTGCTCAGATAGCAAAAAAATCTAATTGTGCCATAAAGGTTTTGACCAGTCATAGGTATATTTTAGGCTGTAATAGCAAATAGTTTATGTTGTGCAAAACAAATACAATGTGTTTGCAAAGTCTTAAGTCACTTCGACATATTTCTGAATTTTGATAGTTTTAGTATTTTTGGCATAGAAGTTTTATTTCACATTATATAGGGACCTGATAATTTTACATTACATTGCGAATTATTGCTAATTAAATAAATCCAAACTTTCCTATGCCAAAAATGCTTAAACTGATCAAGATAAAGCAATATGTTCAATGGCTTGGGACTTCACCTTAAGATACCTACATGCACTGCATTTGTTAAATTGCAACAAAATTACCTAAAAAGGGTGCATGGTATACTGAGTGTTCATATTAGAATGCACCGAGGAAGAATGGAATATTAGAAGTAAACAGCTTTATATAGCCACATTGTAAAAATATTAAATTTAACCTAACCTGAAATACCATTCATCAGTTGTATTGGTAAGATCGATAAAAAAGTAGGACCAATTAATGGTGTTTAAATAAAAAAAAAATATATAATTGTTAGTAAGCTAGTATTTGTTTATTAAGAAATGGTAAACATAGTAAAACTACCTAACTATGTTATAAAAATATTTAGAACATTTAGATACAGATATATAGATATAAACTTTTTTAACACTTATCGAAAAACGTAACATCTTAACATCTAAATAATACATTTTTAAAACATATTATGCAGGGGGTGTTTTAAAAATTTAATCCCTGCCATCCTCTCCTCTTTTTAACATATTAATTAAGTAGGTATATTAGCGTTTAAATATTACCATTATTGACTTTTTCACAGACCAACACAAAATCACTACTTAAATTCTGCGGCCCTTAAACCACTCACACGTATTTCTTATTGCGCCGCCAACTCGCACATCAAACCCACTACCTCACAGAACAATAATGCGCCAACTGGAAAATATTGCCGGTTTCGACAGAATTGGGCTTCCGAAAGATGTACCGACAGAAGTCGAGAACAACCGATGAGACGATTTCAGCATAAAATGTTGCCAGCACAGCAAAGTTACTTAGCTGCCGTTGAACAAATTTCTTTTTAAACTTTTTATTTTCCTTATTACAAAGTATTTTGCTACTACAGCGAACTATATGTTAATAGCAGTAAAGATATTTTTTTAAAGAAATACTTGCCTGGGATAAAATATTTGCCTTGTTACAGTAGGAAAGTTTTTTACAACAGCCATAAAGTTGTTTCAGCAAAGTGACCTTTATTGTGAAAGAAAAGTGATCTTGCAAGTATAGGTAGAAATCTGATTGGCGCAGCCAGGAAAACCTTAACAAAGATTTTTTTGCTACAGGTTTTCTCAGTGCATGCACCACTGTCAAAACCAATAAAATGTTAAAAAACGGTGTAAGAATGCTAAAATCGTATGTAACTTAACTTCATTACACAGAAAGTTTTTCATTATTTACCTTGGTGAATTTTTATTTTATTATCGTTATTTCCCTGGGTAGAGAAATTTTTTAAGTTAATAGTAGAAAAAGATAATTAAAGCGTTCCAGACTTTTGTTACGAGCTGTATATATTAGCAAAGCCAGTAACAGTGTAGACTTTAATTTAAACACCCATGTTAAATTTTATTTGGAGCACAGTAAAAATGGATTAGATAACGGAAATTGATGCGGCCATAAACTTTGACGATTTCCTAAACAGGTCATTGGTTTTATTGACATCAGCGTCGTATGTATCCATTGAATGCTGTATGCGCAGCTTTGTTGAAAGCTATTAATTCAAAAATTATTACCGAATTTATGGCAGCAAAAGCACTTAAGTTTACATAGTTGACTGATTTAGTTCTCGCTGGAAACTTACCGAATTTAACAATTTGCTGCATTTGAGAGTTTATTTCGCTTAAAAATAATGGCGAGATATTGTCGGGTGAGTTGGGGATAGTTTAGGGCCCCAAGCAAGATTCAGTAATAATACGACTCTATAAGCAATATAACGAGTGATTTTTAATTATTTTGCTCAAGGGAGGCCATGCATTTTAAGAGCATCATGGCCGTACTGCGTAGATAAGATGACATGATTGTTTTATGACATTTACGTCTTATTTGAATTTGTGTATTTGTAAAGTTTAAAAATTGGAGAAATTTTGTAATTTTTGCAGTTATTTGAAGGTAGGTTACTATTGCTTTAACTAATATTTCTCCGGGGAGTCGTCTTTTGACTATTATAAAGTGCTATTTGCAGGATATGATTAAATTTTTTATTTTTTTTTTATTTTTCAGCGTATCAAGTTTTGGTGAAGCTTTGTTGCCGGATTGAAAGTTCTACAGTAAAAATGTTTAGTGAAGCACAAAAAATTTTTATTGTTGAAAGTTTTTTTAGAAATGGAAACCAAATAGGCGGTGTGTGGAATTACTCTATGCATGACTGCTTTGATGAATTTCGAACCGAGTTTCCTGATGTTGAGGTGACCTTTCATAATAATTTTCGTATTGGGTCACAATACCTAATTGATAAATTTCGTCAGACTGGTTCTGTTCAACATAAAAAAGGGGCTGGAAGACCAACGAAACGATCGAATGAGGTTATTGAAGAAGCGCGACAAATTATGGAAAATAATCCTTCAACTTCTATTATGCATTTATCTCAACAAATTCAGCAAACGGATTTATGCTACAGTACATGTCAAACACTTTTGAAAAATGATCTGCATCTATACCCTTATCGTGTTACGGCTATTCATGAACTCCTTCCCAATGACGTTCCCCAAAGACTTAATTTTTGTGAATGGTTTTTAAACAATTTTCAAGAAGAAAATAGTGGTGCTTTTGAAAAAACATTTTTTACCGATGAGGCTTATTTTTATTTATCAGGCATGTTAATTCACAAAATATGCGAATGTGGAATACGCAAAATCCGCATGTTTTTGTAGAAAGACCTCTTCATCCTCAAAAAGTTGGTGTGTGGGCAGCAATTAGTTCTAGAAAAATAGTAGGCCCAATTTACTTTGATTGCACAATTACAGCTGAGAGATATCGGATCGAAATTCTGACAACATTTATTAATGAGCTTCACGATGATGAATTGCGGGAAGGTTACTTTCAACAAGATGGCGCTACACCTCATGTAACCAGAGAAAATTTAAATTTTTTAAGTAAATTTTTTGAAAACAGAGTTATAAGCCGAAATACGCAACAAATATGGCCACCTCGTTCCTGCGATTTAACACCCTGCGATTTCTTCTTGTGGCCTTTTATAAAAAACTCCATTTATCGAACACCAATTGAGGATATAAATGATCTTAAACGAAGGATTTCAGAAAAAATTGCCGAAATTAATAATTCTCCAAATGTATTGGTTAATGTGTCTCTGAGGGTAAGAAGAAACATCAGAGGGTGTCTAGAAGTAGGAGGCGGCCATATAAAGTAGGCTTTCAAAGTAAGATAGCTCAGGATTTTATATTACATACCGTCAAAAACATTATTTTAGGTTTTCAACGTGACAACGCTGCTTTCTTGCAAATTCGCCCTATGATTTAATCTACGCGCTACTGCTACACTATGTATACTGGGTCACAGCCGCCCTTGAGCAAAATAATTAATACTCACTCGTTATCTGAACTAACCTGAAATATGTCAATTTTTTTTCACCATTGTGAATGGTGATACAATACCCAAAGGTATAAATACCAAAGACGATAAAGCACAAAATATGTAATTTTTATCAAAATATTTTGAACAGGGCCGGATTGACAGGTTTTTTTCAACAAACGTACGCTTATATCCGTTGCAAACGAAAACTGATTTATATAAATTTTAGATGATACGTTTTTTTGGTAGTTTAACTATCGAAAATTCTCCAGCATAGGTCTCATTGTTTAAGATTCTAAAATTCAAGAAATACAATTTATTGAGTATCCACGACTGTTATTAAAATAATAAACAATGTTATTTTTGATGTTTTGTGCGCTTCGTGGCAGCTAATCCGTACACTATGGCAGTCTTAAGTGAAGAGGATCGAATTCTTATCAAATACTTTCCACAAAAACATAATTACGGTGCAAGAAAAATTGTAAAGGTTTTTCCTAAATAACGTGAAAACCTGCTAATCGATTTTAATGATTTTTAGTATGTAGAGTAATACTATAAAATGACGTTTTCTAGTAGTATAGTCACCGGCTGTAAATAAGTGAAAGTGTTATATAAAAGTGATATAGTACGTCAACATTTCTCCTGATTTTTTATATCAACGGCGTTATGACAACCCAGATATTTTTGTCGAGTGAGTGGATGTATTTGGAAGCTATTATACCTCATCAATATTTTTTGTTGGATGAGCTGTTTTGCCAGAAAAAAAATATTTACAATTCTGTGCATACATCAATTATTAACAGTAAGGGGCAAATTTTCCAGAAGAATTGGTAATGTGTCGTGCAAAAAGTTTAAATAAATATTTCCATCTACCCTGTCCGGAATAACAACAGGACCAATAAGGTAGCGATCAATAATACCTGCACAAATATTTAATTTAAATGATGCTGATGATGTGCGACTTTAATGGCATGTGGATTTTCATCGGAATAAATATGTTCGTTGTGCCGATTGGTTACTTCAGATCTTGTAAAGCACGCCTCGTCACTAAACAACATATTTCTACAAAAATTTGGTTCACGGATTCCTTTGTTTCTAATAAATTGACAAAATGCAAGCGGCATGGGGGGATCAGTCTGTAAAAGTTCCTGGACTTCTTGCACGTGATATGGATGTACCTAACAACTGTTTCTTTAAAACCTCGTTGACAGTCGTTTTAGGAACATGCAACTCACGTTCTAAGCGACGGGTACTGGTACTTGGTTCTTCTTCAACTCTTTCCAGAATGTTCTCTTCTGTTACCACAGTTCGAGTTGTTCGCATACGACCCCTGCCTTCAAAATTTTTTTTAAAGCTGCCCGTTTCCCGAAGATGACGCTCGATATTGGCAAATATTTGGTGGTTTGGTATTCGACGGTTAGGAAATCTCTTCATGTAAACCCTAACACTCTGACGCCCATTTCCTTGACAAAACCCGTATACCGGGAGCACGTCAACCTTCTCAGAGTTCGTATAATTTTTCATGTCTAATGGTAAAATGAACTTGTAATTCAAGAATGTTGATCGTATACTTTTGTCAATTTCATAGACTGGTGATAACTTGTCAATAATTGTCAAATTATTAAATGCCATAGCAACAAGGTCACTAAAAAAATTATTGTTACAGGTAATTTGATTTTAATTTTATTACTAATGTTAATAATTAATGTATCCAGGTAACTGTAAATATTTTTTTTCTGGCAAAACAGCTCATCCAATGAAAAATATTGAAAATCTAAAATAGCTTCCAAATACATCCAGTCACTCGACAAAAATATCCGGGTTGTCATAACGACGTTGATATAAAAGATCAGGAGAAATGTTGACGTATTATATCACATTTATAACACTTACACTTATTTACAGCCGGTGACTATACTACTAGAAAACGTCATTTTATAGTATTACACTACATACTAAAAATCATTAAAATCGATTAGCAGGTTTTCACGTAATTTAGGAAAAACCAATATTTTTACAAATTTTTGACGCCCTTAACCGGGCTAAACGAGACAATTTTGGATATAACTAAGTCCGCTTAGATCGACCTATTTTGACGTCAGGAGTCTGTCGTCAAACGTTGTACACGGAAATATTGCCATGGTAAGAAATATTATAGAAAATGTTCGACCTAAAGAATCTGTAGGTACCAGAAGATTAGCGAAAAAAACAAGAATTCACCGTTATACAGTTCAAAGAATTATAAAAAATGATTGCCAACTCAAAGTCTTTAAAACGTTTATTGTCAAAAACTTAATGTTAATGTAAAGGAGAAACGATTAGAAAGATGTAATCTATTACTACGAATATTCCGTTCTCGAAAAAATATCGCAAAGATATGGTTTTCAAATGAAAAGATGTTTTAGTTTAGGCCGCCAAAGAATACACAAAATAATCGGGTATACGCAAATGTGCGAGTAAAGAGGGAAATCCCTTTGAAAAATCTTTTAATCAAAAGAAGTCACTTTTTACGTGGCGTAATGGTCTCTGTGGCAGTTTCCAAATTGGGGAAGTCAAGTCTCATTGTTGTGGATGCCGGAGTAAAACTCAACTCGGACGCGTATCAACAACAAATTTTACTTCACTTGCTTCCTGAAATTGAAGCAATCTCCGACGATTACGTGTTCCAACAAGACGCTGCTCCTCCCATACCTCTTGGAGTACAAGACTGTTTTTGTTTGAGCAATGCCCCGATTACATCGAACCAGAGATGTGGCTACCCAATAGTCCAGACTTAAACCCTGTTGACTAATTCATATGGGGAATTTTAGAGGCAAATGTTCACAATGGTCAAAGGTTTAACACCATCGAAAAGCTAACGGAAAGGTTACAGTTGTGTTGGAATAATTTTAACCAGGACATAATAAGTGCAGCTATTGACCTATGGCGAAGGCGACTGCAATCGGTGATAGAAAATCATTGTGGTCATATTCATAATGTTATCCTGTAAATATTTAGACTGCTTTCGATTTAAAGTGATAGTTAGTCTTGATATCATTAATTGCTAATAATATTAAATTAGTTAATTAAGATTGAACAAAATAAATTGTATTTCTTGAATTTTAAAATCTTTCACAATGAGACCTATACTGGAGAATTTTCGATAGTTAAACTACCAAAAAAACGTATCATCTGAAATTTAAATAAATCAGTTCCGTTTGCAATGAACATAAGCGCACGTTTGTTGATTGTTGAAAAAAACCTGCCAATCCGGCCCTGTTCAAAATATTTTGATAAAAATTACACATTTTACTGAGACGATTTTAGTTCATCATCACTCCAAAAATAAATTAAATCAGTGCAAAATGAAAAAAAATATTCATATATAATATCACAAAAGAAAAAATTTTGTCGGCAAAATTTTCGAAAGGTATGAAAGTTTGTTGCTTGGCAATTTCGCGAATGATATTTTTGACAAAATCACGAGCCGTGAGGCGAGTGATATTGTCGAATATTCCTCTCACGTATAAAAAATCCCATAAGGACAGTGGTATTTTCGAAAACTTACAGCGGATATACAAAATCGAAAACACCAAAACGAAAATACCACTTGTCAGTGTCACTTTGTTGACAAATTTCTATTTATTATTTCAAAGTTGACAAAATGAATGTTTTTGGATTCGTGAAATATTCCTTTAAATACCATGCGTGCTTTAAAACTAACCGGATAATTTTTCACTTATACGTGTTTTCTTTATAAGAATTATATTAAAGAAAATTTCCCTCATATGTTAAAGTTCCCATAAGAGAAACGCAATTTTCGCAAAATTACAGCGACTATTTCCCCCATATACTGTAACTACAATGCGCTTTTCACTTGATTTTCGGTGAAAATCAGCCCTCGGTCGCGATTGAGCTGAAAATTGCACTCTTCTGGTTTTTCATTGTTGGTTACCTACGAGAATAACCGTCACTGTCACAACAAGTTGAAATTTCTGCTTTGACAATTTCGCGTCAATTTATCAAAATGATTCAGGAAATAGTCTAAAAAATATATTTCGTGCATGTAAAATGGCTTGATAATCATGCACTCAGATTTGTTGCCCTAAAGAAACAGCTTTCATGCATTTTTATTGTTATTTACCTTAAAAAGTGCCCTCCCTTCGGTCGGGCACTTTTTGGTAAATAACAATAAAAATGCATTCAAGCTGTTTCTAGGGCAACAAACCTTCATGCATGATTTTCAGCAATTTTACATGCACTTAACATATTACTATTGAAAACAGCACTGCCAGAAATCGAAAATTGCATCGCAAGTTTATATTGTTGACGAAACGTCAAAGCGGGATTTTATTGTTAACAAACGTCAAAAAATGTAATATTCTGACAATTAACGTCATCTTATTGAGTGACAGCAGACAAAAAAGTCAATGTCAACGAATGTTTTCCTTTCATTTTGTCAAGAATTGTTAAAAACTATCTCTTTGCATTGGGATAACCCGTGGCAACGTAAATTTTTTTGTTTTTTTGTAAACAACGCTATTGAACTTTTCCGTAGACGTAATTTTACTACAAAAATGTCTCGTTTTGGCGAAGAATCTATCCTCGAAATAGAGTAGAAAATAACAGAAGCCATTCCAAAGAATACTGCATCAAATCACGACTATATTTGGCGGCAGTTCATGTGTTTTTGCAAGGAAAGGGGGCACGTTCTTACGAATTCAAAGCAAAATATTGTTAATTACAATAATTGTACTTTTCATTGCAATTCTTGTAATTTTTAAGCATTTTAATTTTATTGTTAGTATTTTCTGTTAAATAAAATATTTAAATTTACTTGATCCGAGTTCTTAATTAATTTGGGAAATATTCAAATAAATTACACTCGTGCATAAAAATAACCAGATAATTTTTTTATTCAATGTGTTTTTTTTTACAAATTGCAATCGTTTGTTTTCATATTTTACGAAAATGCCCTCCTCCTGCGGAGTCGGGCTTTTTCGCGAAAATATGAAAACAAACTCTTGCAATTATAAAAAAACACATTTCATTCAAAAAGTATCGGTAATTTTAAAGCACTCGTGGTATTACACCCGAAAATGTCATGAGCGAAATTGCCGAAAAGCAACAAACTTGAATAAAACCTTGAGAACAATTTTGCTTACACAATTTTTTCTCGAGTGGTATTCGACATGACTATTTCACAAGAAAAAAGACAAAGAACAATAAAATTATATTCTCCGACACTGCCTTTTTAATTTCTGTAATGGATTGTATTCCAAATCTGTTTTTTTCTTCAGAAACACTCATTTTTGAACTGAACTAATCTGACGTTTGTTAACAAGAAATAATACAATGACATTTTAAATAATTAACAGAACCATGGTAACAAAATTTCTTTCGATCAAATATTAAAATTTTGTCGCTGTAAAAATCACGTGTGAATTTTGTCCAGGTAGGTGCAGGTAGTAATTTTGCCAGTAGAAAACAGGCCGTTGCTATGACATTTTGCCAGTGTAAAACATTCTAGTGAAATAGTCACAATTAAAAAGTGTACTCCTTTAATTGGAGCCACAGTGTAGAAGAGGCTAATCTTAAAAGAAAAAAGGACCCGCTTCTCTGCATGGTGGTTCGAAAGGCAAAGAGTGTATTCCTGGCTATCCCATTTGGCTAAAAAATATCTATGTATTTGGTGTTAAATAATAAATGCAAAGAAAAACATCTATTTTTACCATCTAATACTTATATTCAGTATTACTATTCACTTTTTTATTCTCATGTGAAAAGATACAAAAAAGTATCTTACTGATCAATCTACCCGAAAGTAAAAGTAACAGTAACGGGTATAAAGTAACTACCCGTAACTGATATTTAAAAGTAACGGAAGTTTACACCACTAAGAACTGAGCCGATGATTGTGTTAACTTAAACTACAAAACAATTTAGAATATCTTGCACGGCATCCAAATAAATGATTTCAGCTCTTAAGAAAAAATGTATATGTCTGGATACAACATTAAACATTATATTTCGTAACTAGAATTCTTGCTCCGGTTTATGACTTTACACCGAAATCTTTTCATAGGGAACAATGTAAGCGCTTTAAATTGCTCTTAGCTGTGCCAGACGGTTTTATTTATTATTTGCGCAACATTGTAAATTTATTTAACATTGTAGCTATAATAAAAGTTGTTAAACATGAACTCACCGTCTCAACAGGGTTCGTTCTGTTGAGTTAATAAATTTTAATACAAAGGCGTCAACAACTTTATAGTACGAAATAACTTTTAAAAAAATGTATTAAGCGGCGCTCAAGAGCTATAGGCTCAAATTGCAGTGACAACAGTGACATAACTTCTATGACAACAATTGTTACAACAATGGTATCCTCTCATAAAACCATAACACAGTAGAAGGAAGTCAGGAATGGATTTGCCCCCACACTTGTCGACAGAGTTGAAAACTGATTTTTTAAATACCCTGCTCATTACTCTTTAAAGAAAGTAGCGGTTATCGAGGATTTTTTTTTGTGTAACACGTTTAAGCACTTTCAAAATTTATTTAATAATCAAGTTTATTAACATAAGTTTTCTTAAATTTAATATGATGATTGTTGTAATGATTAACCATAGAACTGCAATCTAAAATATTTTGCAAGAATTCACTTAGGTATGCCATTCGGATCAGTCAAGAGCTCAGGAATTTTGTAATTCCTACTTGAGTTCATATTGAACGATTTCAGGGTATTCCAAGATTTCCTAGGATTATTCTCCAACATATTAATTTTATTGTTAATATTTTGCTCATACAATATGTCATTCCACTGAAGTGAGTGAAGATCATTAAGAAATCAGTATTTGGTAAAATTATTAAAAGTCTTATTCTTTATTATTATTGGTTCAATATGTTTTTTTTCTATTTTTAAGGTACAGTGGACCAAACAACGATCTGAAATATTTACAGTCGACAAGGTTCCGGAATCACTAACCAAGGAGTTATCAGTAATAAATATGGGTTCTATAAATTCTAGTCGGTTGGTTTATTATTTGAACTAGGTTATAATTAGCAAACATTGAAGTAAGAGGGTTATCTATTTTTAAAAGGTTTATGTTGAAATCACCTACGCAGATTATTTCATCCACAGTCGGATAAAGTGCCGAAGAAAGATTATCAAAATCATTAACAAGCTATTAAAGTTTGGCGGACGATAGAAAGCACATAATGCGTTAACTTTATTTTTATTTTATCTTTTAAAATAAATCAGATATTCAAGAAAGTATGAAATGTTAAAGTTAAAATTATTACTTTGGGAGTAAATCGGTTTTTAATATAGGCCGCAACCCCCCCCCCCCCCCCCCTAACCAGTTCTATCTTGACGGAGTATCCAATACCCCGGTATAGCAAGTGTAGAGATATTACCATGATCATCGGAAAGCCAGGCTCTGAAATTTGTGATCATCAATTAGGGTTTTAAAATCGTAAAAACTTGCGAAAATTGAACCTATGTTTAAAAGAGCAATTTTTAGTTTCAACTCAATCATCCAGATTTAGCGCATAAAACTAAATTACATCCAGGAACACCGCAAGATGAGAATAAAAATATTACCTCGGGCACTTAAAGTGGCTACAAAATGGTTTGAATGGTTTAGGAGCCATTGTCACGAGATGTCGCTACGTGCAACATCTCGAATATGTACCTTTACATTATGTGTTGAAATGCACTGTAAGGTTTCTTTCCTTTTTGCCAGACCCTACCTTGCCAAGAAGCCGCAATACCGCGAAACGCGTCCAGAGATTGGGTTTGATGGGACGAAAAGGGACCAACTTCTTTCTTTTACATCGCATTTTCGGTTCGCAGAAACCGACAATTGGCTTTCAGCGCCACCTGACATTAGATACCTGCTTATCCGGGTTCCATTCCAGCGTTTGGTCTTCTCTAAGACTTCGCTGGTCTGGTTGGGTGGATAGCTCGATTGCCACGAGATGTCGCTCCGTGCAACATCTCGAATATGTATCTTTACATTATGTGTTGAAATTCACTGTAACGTCCCTTTTCTTTTCGTCAGGCTCTATAGCCTTAGTTAAATAATTGACGGTCACCAAATGAACATAATATACAAGGAACAAATAACCACAAACATCTTTATAAACGTACAATCATTGACTGAAACCATAATAAAAAGTATAAATAACAAAAAACTTTTAATAACTATTTAGAGAATTTTTCTACAAATAAAAATAAAAAGCAAAAATACCAACCGGGTGAGAGGCCAACACTCTTTCGCCTTAGCCAAGCAAGCCCTTAGAAAAATGATTCTACATTCCTGATATTAGTCGGAATGGCGGCATAAACATTATTTATTAATTTGACTGAGTCGTGCATTAGGTTTTTGCATTAATTTTAGGTCTGATGCCCGTGTTGGGCGAAACACGTGTAATCGTTTTTTAAAATTTTTTTAAATTAATATGTATGTTTTACTGAGACCGAGACTTTGTGTCTACCAACCCCATAGATTTGTAAAATCAGGTCTCTTTGAGAATATGGACGACTTCTTTCAATTTCTATAGCCTTGCCGAGGAGCCGTAATACGGCGAAACGCGTCCAAGGATTGGGTCTGATGGACAAAAAAGGGACAAACTTCTTTTTTTTGTTAGTCTTGTTGTTGCAAGTAAACCCCATTTAATAACTAGAGAGGATTATTTCCCGTTTCGTAATATTAATACGTGAAATAACTATTATATTAAAAAACGTTGACTTTAAAATGTTTAATTTTCTAGGTTTAGGTTTAAGCATACCTGCTTGTTTGTTTTAATTTTTAATTGTTTATTTATAGCAACTAGATAATCAAACTGTCCACTGTTGTCATTTCTTTCATAATCGTCTATACCTCATCAATGGTAAAATTACACAGGGGAACAGCAAACAGCAAAAAAAGACCAAAATAGCAAAATCTTACTTATTTTATTATACTAACTAACAATCTGTCTTGCAAAAGTCTTAGTTGGCTCCGGCTTTATAGATCCATGCTAATTATGATAATTACCTACCTGCCCGTAATGTATGGGAAAATTCGACTATTAAATGAGAAGTACCTGGATTTATTATACCAGGTGTACTTTATAAGGGGCTTAAATATATATAACATAAATCCTAAACTGTTAGTTAGTTGTATTTCAACCCCAGTTGATTGAAAGCTGTTCGTATTTGAGAAATTAGAGAGTTTTGAGCAACATGTCGCGAGTTTGTTTAAATAGGCCGGATCATTTTTGTTATATATGTGGTGAAGTGACTTTTGTGAAACAAAAACGTATACTTAGCCCTTTAATACAAAAGGCTTACCACTTGTATTCTAGCTGTAAAATTTTAGACTAGGATAAAAATTGACACCTCTCATCAAAAAAAGCTTTTCGGAGAAAAAAAGGTCTGCGATACAGTATCCAAATTTACAATCCGCCATACGCCCGGTGCCTCATAGTGACGAGTTGCCTGTACCAAATCCACTTCAGGAATATATCCTTGATTCTGTTGATGATCCAATGGATTCAAACGGTAGCGTACTGGAAAACGTCGCCGGCCTATCAACCTCGCAAGACTCCGATTTTGTCTGTGAACTTCTCAGTAAAAAGCCCCACAAAATAAGTCAAAGTGAATTAAGTGACCTTATAAGGGATTTGAAATTGCCTAAGAAAAAATCCGGATTATTGGCCTCTCGATTGCGACAATGGAGCTTACAAGATGAAGTAAAAGTTTCTGTGTACCGTCAGGTTAGTTCAGGTTAACATGGAAAACAATTTGGTAGCCTGTAGGGATATTGAGGGATTAATGGCAGCTTTAAATCTCAACTATGATGCAAAAGACTGGAGACTTTTCATTGATTCCTCAAAAGTCGTAAAGCTGTGTTACTCCATAATGGAAACAAGTTGTCTTCAGTCCCAATTGGTCATGCAGTCCAAATAAAAGAAACGTATAGCAATTTGAAATTGTTACTGGAGACCATACAATATGAAAGATATAATTGGCAAATTTGTGGGGATTTAAAAGTTGTGGCGATTTTGCTTGGAATGCAGCTAGGTTATACGAAATACTGCTGCTTCCTCTGCGAATGGGACAGTCGAGCACGATCTGATCAGTACATAAAGAAAATTTGGCCACCGAGAGAGAGTCTTTTAAGCTAGGAAAGAAAAATGTAGCTAGCGCGCCATTAGTTCCCCCAGAACAGATCTTAATACCGCCACTTCATATAAAATTGGGACTTATGAAAAATTTAGTGAAGGCTATGGACAAAGAAGGCCGTGCCTTAGTTATTTAAAAGAAAAGTTCCCTAGAATCAGTGACACTAAAATTAAAGAGGGAATATTTGTGGGTCCCCAGATTAGGAAACTTCTCGGAGATGCGCAATTCGATTCCATACTTGAAGGCAAGGAAAAGGACACTTAGAATGCCTTTAAAATGGTTGCAACAAATTTTTTGTGAAACATAAAACAGGAAACTATAAAGACCTGGTTGCCCAACTTCTTTTATGTTACCAAAACCTAGGGTGCAATATGTCGTTGAAAATTTATTTCCTGGATTCTCATCTGGATTACTTTCCGGAAAATTGTGGTGCTGTAAGTGACGAGAACGGTGAGAGGTTCTACCAGGATATCTCAAATATGGAAAGAAGGTATCGGGGAAAATGGAACTGTGAGATGTTAGCCGACTACTGTTGGACTATTACGAGAGATGCCCTCGAGGCTGCTTTCAAAAGACAGGCTAAGAAGCGTAAAATGGGTGTCTAATCTTTAGACTCACTGATAAAAATGTGCTATTTAATTGCTATTGTTGAACCAACAAGATATTGTTTGTATGTTCATTGTAAATGCCTATAAATTAAAATGTTCATTGTATATGTCTATAAATTAAAATTTTGTAACAAATAATTTAGATTTTTTTTGCGAGCATACTAAAATCTTTAATAGGCATTTTTTAGTTACTTGAGTGCAGTTCAATAAAAAAAAATAGGTTTTGTTTAGGAAACAAAAAAAAAGTTGATTATTTTGTTCCCCAGTGTTATCTGTCCTTTTACGGTCTTTGCTAAAACCAGCGCTAATCACATGAAGATACATTTTTATTAAAGGAAAAAATTTGTTGGACAAATTATACCTATTGTTTTTCCAATTGTCGGGAAACACTCGATGAACAAAACTTAAAATTTGTGAAAAATGTTAATAAGTTTCTTGTATTATTGTTCTAGTACTTACCTATCAAGAGCGATAGCGACGAGATGAAGGATAGATGCAGTACAACATAATACGTCACTGGAAGTCCACATATCACATAACTCCGGTCCAAGAGACCACTCTTGGCTGACCTCGTAAACTGCCCCCAGAGGCATAACTAGACAAGCTACTAACAGGTCGGCAACGGCTAGCGATAATATTAGGTAGTTAGCTACATTCTGAAGGTTTCTTTCAAGAAGGATGGCCGCTATTACGAAGACATTTCCTGAAACAATAAGACTGCCGTTAGTTTTGAGTTTTTTTTTTCAATCATTGATTGAGCCGAGACTAATTTTCTACCATAAAAAATGATACCGTTTTGAAAGAAAAAATAAATCTAGTGGTCTATGAGCTTAGCTCGACGCTGCTAATTCATTTAGCGGTGCCGCGGTGGCCCCACCATTTAAGAAGCTAGAAAGCATAAAAAAAGTGCCACTTTTCAGCTACTTTGACAAGCCAAGCCGCGAATACCGCCTCGTGGAATATTAAACTAAATTCTTGGTGAGTATCAGTAAAACACGTGACCCGATTCCGGATACACTGGAAGAACATGCAAATTAGTGAGATTATTTTGCTCAATATTTTCCACACTAATAATTTTATTTCATGCGTCAAGTTTGACAATTCAATATTAGGTACATACAAAACAAATATTTCATGGCGTCCTTCATTTGTGAATAAAATTAATATTGCTTATTTCAAAACTTTAGCAAGATGATTGTAATACTTTATGTCCTTCAAACAATTTTCGATTTTCGGAAAAATAGTATATTCTACCTCGTAGGAAAAGCCACATTGCAGGTCCCAAAACGGCCTATTTCAATATGTTAGTCCGTTGCTTAGCACCAATCAAAAAACGATAAAAGAAAGTTACTTTGCCGGCTTAGGCTCTCGTACAGAGTTTCGTTTTTTTTTTTTTTTTTTTAGTTTAATTTAATTATTTATTCTATTTTCTCTCCCATTTCAAAAAACATATTA